>JAABOM020039795.1:0-54509 GCA_011800125.2 Solanum clarkiae
TGACCATCTGAAACTATTGAAATTTTCAGAATTCCAATTCGAGCTTCCGAACCCCACTTGTTGACCAAAGTCAAACTGTGGCTCTGGTAACAACTAAAAATGCAACTTTCGAATTAAAATTTTCATTTTAACGCCAACTTAAATTCCGCAAGTTTCCCCCCAGACCATATTCCCATTTGGCTCCCAACTTTACCAAATTGACCCAACTAAGGACTTATGGGGTCTAACTTGTAGGGTATAAATTTTGGGTTCTAACAAAATAAATATAACCAACGATAAATAAATAAAAAATAGAAAATGAAACAAACAAAAATATGCAATTTAACACAAAATAATGATTTAACAAGAACTAAAAATAATAATATAAAAATATGAACTTTTAATAATTAGGTCAAAATTGGGTATCAACAACTGTCCCTTTCTTTGAGTACGATCGATGAAAGAGATCGTGGACAAAGAAAGTTGACGAACCCAATTTGACCAAACACTTAACCTTCAAATAAGAGGGCATGGACTGCGATGGAAGTTGTAGAATTTTTGAGGTCTTACTCAAAAATTCTGTCTGATTTACTGGCATAATCTTCAATCTGGACTTGCTGCATCTTTTCTAATGTAGTACACATCCTCTATTGTAACATCTGAGAAAACTCGTTACTAGAAAATGGAAACACAAAAACAAATAATTTGGGCAAACCTGGTATAACATGTCATACAGAAGCAGATAACAATCCGAGGAATGATGTAACCTATCACATTGAAGAAAGAGATGCTCCAATAATGATTAACTTGTCACGTTGAAGACGAGTGACACTCCAAAATATTTAACTTGTCACGTTGAAGGCAAATGACACTCCAAAATATTTAACTTGTCATGTTGAAGGCGAGTGACGATCCAAAATTATTTAACTTGTCACATTGAAGGCGAGTGACTCTCCAAAAATGATTTAACTTGTTATGTTGAAGGTAAGTGACACTCCAATAATGATTAAATTGTCACACTGAAGGCAGTGACACTCCAAAATTATTTAACTTGTCACATTGAAGGAAGTGACTCTCCGATGGAACATGTCACGTTGAAGGAAGTGGCGCTCCAAAAATAGCTTAACTTGTCACGTTGAAGGAAGTGACTCTCCAAAATAGCTTAACTCATCACATTGAAGGCAGTGACACTTCAAAATTATTTAACTTGTCACGTTGAAGGCAAGTACCTCTCCAAAAATAATTTAACTTGTCACGTTGAAGGAAGTGACTCTCCTAAATAGCTTAACTTGTCACGTTGAGGGAAGTGACTCTCTGAAATAGCTTAGTTTGTCACACTGAAGGCAGTGACACTCTAAAATTATTTAACTTGTCACGTTAAAGATAAGTGACACTCCAAAATAGCTTAATTTGTCATACTGAAAGCAGTGACGTTCCAATAATGATCTAACTCGTCACACTGAAGGCAAGTGACACTCCAATAATGATTTAACTTGTTATTTTGAAGGCAAGTGACGCTCCAATGATGATTTAACTTGTCACACTGAAGGTAGTGACACTCCAATAATGATTTAGTTTGTCATATTGAAGACAAGTGATGCTACAAAATTCTTTAACTTGTCATGTTGAAGGCAAGTGACACTCCGATGATGATTTAACTTGTCACACTGAAGGTAATGACACTCCAATAATGATTTAATTTGTCATGTTAAAGGCAACTGACGCTCCAAAATTATTTAACTTGTCATGTTGAAGTCAAGTGACGCTCCAAAATTATTTAACTTGTCATATTGAAGGCAAGTGACGCTCAAAAAATTATTTAACTTGTCACATGAAGGCAAGTGACGCTCCAAAATAGCTTAACTTATCACACTGAAGGCAGTGACACTCCAATAATGATTTAACTTGTCACGTTGAAGGCAAGTGACACTCCAAAATTATTTAACTTGTCATGTTGAAGGCAAGTGGCGCTTCAAAAATTGATTTAACTTGTCATGTTGAAGGCAAGTGATGCTCCAAAATTATTTGACTTGTCACGTTGAAGGCAAGTGACTCTCCAAAATTATTTAACTTGTCATGTTGAAGGCAAGTGACGCTCCAAAATATTTAACTTGTCACGTTGAAGGCAAGTGATACTCCAAAAATGATTTAACTTGTTACGTTGAAGGCGAGTGATACTACAAAATTATTTGACTTGTCACGTTGAAGGGAAGTGACTCTCCAAAATAGCTTAACTCGTCACACTGAAGACAGTGAAGCTCCAAATTTTTTTAACTTATCACGTTGAAGGTAAGTGATGCTCCCAAATTATTTAACTTGTCATATTGAAGGCAAGTGACGCTCCAAAATATTTAATTAGTCACGTTAAAGGCAAGTGACGCTCCAAAAATGATTTAACTTAAACAAAGTAAAAGATATATAAAATCTTTTGGAATGCACAATTTAATGAAATAAAATAGGTATCTTACACTAATGGAATTAGCCTAATGTCACATTATTTAAAATAACAATCATATATTAAAAGAAAAATACAATTTATAAGAAAATAATTCAAGAATCTTTTTAAACGTGTATATATAAAAAGAATAATAAAAAGGATTCCCAAAAATGTTTGACCTCTTTTTTTTCTCTTTTTCAAAAACAAAGAAGGTAAAGAAATAGTCGAACCTTAACTACAATTGGTACCAATAGTTAAAAATACATAAAAAAAATTCTTTCAACCAAGATTGAGTTTGAAATAACTTACACAGGTTCAAGTGGTACCTCAAACATACTTAAATATCAATAAGATCTGTTCAACTTGATTCAAACAAAGATTTTAAGTTATACCAATTTCATGTGTCAAGTGCTCTCACAACAAGAAAATCCTATTTCACACATGTAGGAAATATTGGATTTAAGGACATTTTGCAAAATACGTTCATCCTCAAAAAGATGTTCAATGCATGAAATTGTGATACCATATGCTTGAACTTTATGTAAGTCTCCACTAACGTGAGAACATTTGAAATGAGATTATGTAGGACTTGTAATTGGCTTGTAATGAAGGCTCAGGGGCTGGCAGGATATTTATCTTGGATAAAAGTGACTTAATTCTTCCTTGAATGTCACACTGATTTTGTGCTTTTGATAATTGAGACGCTTGATACTCTTTGTTGTCCTTGTTTTGACTTCATAGAGACATTACTCGCTGAGAATTTCCTTCATTTTACCCCCCTTTTGAAAATTTTTCTCTTTTGATAGAACAATTCTCTTCTTGTCTTTCCTTAACCTTGCTGGGGTATTTTTATCTTTTCTTATTTTCAACGTCCTTTTTCTTTTCTCCTTTTTTTTCTGTCTCTAGAAGTCATTTTGCTTCCTTAACTTTGAGGCTTTGCATCTTTTGCCTGTAGTAATTTCAAAATTGAATCTTTATCTTATCGTTTGCACATTTTTGTGCGCTCAAGAAGGATGGGTGAAGAAAGAGATAGTGCATATAAGCACTCAGAAAAGGAAAACTACTAAGGTGTGATTGTCCAAAGAAAAGGTTTCAGGCTCAAAGTGGGAAAAACTAAGAATTAATGTCATTTGGTAGGCTTTGAAAGGTACAAACGGGTCAAAAAAAGCCTACAATCTTTTCTCAAATCAAATAATGCTCAGGATTTCGCCTCAACAAACATTCGGACCAAGTTCTAGATCAATAATGTGATGTAATTGAATTTTAATCTAACGCTCACCACATAATGCACTTAAAACGATGAAGTTGGTTTTATTCTTATCTTGAATGAGTGCAGGAGAATTTTCAAGTATCACAAAAATATAATGAGAGGTACAAAAAAAATCTATGGTTTATAATAAAATCAATTATTTTCATCCTACAAAATATTTCACATGTCTCTAACTGTAATGGTCCCAATTGAGTCGAAGATTGACTCTTAAAATATGTACAATTTTTTTTTAAAAAATGACTACCGAATCCAAAAGGGTTGCCTACGTATCTCATGGAGATGAGAATCAGGTACGCGTAGTTCGCGAAGATATAGTATAAAATATGAACAATTTGAATCTCTTTTTTTAAAAAAAAATTGAAGAAGGAGCACTGAACCCATAAGAGCTGCCTACGTATCCCATGAAAATGAGAATCAGGTACGTGTAGTTCGTGAAGATATTGTATAAAATGCATATTTTAAATAAATAAATAAATAAATTTTTTGAAAGAAAAATAACATAATTAGAAAAAACAATCAATGAATCATACTAAGGGCAAACTAGTAATATCAAACAAAAATTCTCTTTTTTGTTTTAAAAAAAAAAACAAAATGTAAGATAAACAAAGTGAAAGAAATCTATTGAATATACAATTACATAGCAAAATTAAAAATATATACAAACTCAGAGTGTTGTCTTACAAATCTAGCATTTGAGTACAAATTTGGTAGAATTTTTGAGGACTTCTCAAAAATAAGTCTTCAAAAATTTTATCCCTGTTTCAACCTCAACAAACTCTAGTGTTCAAAAATATTTCTTTTAACCTAAAAAAAACTGTCCCTGTTTCTATAGTGATAAAACGAAAATCTTACAGGGAATATGACCGAGCGATTTTGGCGCCTACGTATCTCGTTGAAATGGGAATCAGGTCAACTGTAAAACAGATATGACTGACAAAATTACATTTCAAAAATATATGTATTTGCACAAAAAATCTTTTTTTTCTGACATTCTAAAAAATAAAAAATTTGCCCCCATTTTTATTATGAAAGCTTATGGGGAATATGACCGAGTCATTGTGATGCCTACATATCCCGTTAGAATGAGAATCAGGTCAAACGTAGTTCAAATAGATTTTAATTGACAAACTCACATTTTAAACAAAATATATATATTTACACAAGAAATCCCTCTCCTTTTCTTTTGACTTTAAAAAAAATTTGTCCCCAATTTTATTATGATGAGTAAGAAAATTTATGGAGAATATGATCGAGCCATTGTGGCGCCTACGTATTCCGTTGAAATGGGAATCAGGTTAAACATAGTTCAAACAAATGATAACTTACAAAAATCACATTTCAACCAAAATGTATGTATTTGTACAAGATCAAATAAACATGAATAGAACAAATCATATCTGGATAAGAACAAAAATCACATTTCAACCAAGACATAAATCTAAATTATGGGCCAATTAAACATACAAATATAATTATATCTGGATAAAAATAAAAATAAATTACTACACTGCGCTAAAAATGTTAAAATGAACAAAATAAATGTAATCAACGATAAATAAATAAAAAATAGACAATAAAACAAACAAAAACATGCAATTTAACACAAAATAATGATTTAACAAGAACTAAAAATAATAATATAAAAGTATGAACTTTTAATAAATTAGGTCAAAATTGGGTATCAACAATAGTTAGAAGTTAAATAATTAATTGACTAATTTAATGTAATAAAAGATTCCTAAATCTAAAAGTAGTCGTTTAGTATTTCCAACACAATTTTGCTGAATTTTTCTTTTTAAATTGGTTATATTACGTACTTTTATTAACAAATATTTGATAGTGAAAATTTTTGGTAATTATTTACATCAATTAGTCCTAAACGAAAAGAGAATTCTAAATAAAGAAATTATAATCTAGAAGTGAATTTGAAAACTAAATAAATAAACTATTAAATAATAATTAAGAAAAACAGTGAAAAGATGATTTTATCTAAAAAAAAAAATATTTTAATGAAGGACAAAAAGTTCAAACAATATTTCTAAGGATCTTCATGTTTTTAATATAGTATAGATAAATTATGAAATGTGCTTCTAAATACCTATTTTTAAGACAAAAAAAAGACAGTAATAATCCAAAAATTATAAGTTAAAATTTTTAATTTATTATTTTTTGACTTATAAGCAAAAAGTTCTAAAAGCCTATTTAAATAAGCTTTAAATCTTTTATTTATTGGTAAATCTTATTTCTCTTTTATCTCATAGATTTTTATTCACCCTCAAAAACTTTTCTTGATTAAAAAAAAAAATATTGTGGCATGCTTCTACATCAAAATATTGGTTAATGTGCAAATAAAATAACTTTAAGGATGTCTTTATAAAATCACTAGCAGGCTGATGAAATTTTTTCATCTGGAAAAAAAATATTATGTGAGTCATTTTCTCAAAATTTTCATTCTTTCTTTTCAAACTATTGAAGAGACACTCAAAGATGAAATATTTTTCTAATATATATAATCTAGAAATTAAATTTTCTTGTTTATTTCAATACAAGCTATTTAAGTTCTCTACTGATTCACAAACACTTTTTTTGTTAATATTAAATTATTTGAATGATAAAAATATGAAAAAATAACAATAAAAACATGATATCGGAAGTCAATTTACAATATCATTTTCTGGAGGAAAACAATTGTAAAATATCAAATCAACCACACAACTAACAATTTTCACAAACACTATAATAAAAAAAAATTTGTTAAACTGAACTTATTAATAACTAAAGAAAAGGAAATCATCCCTCACGAAATTAATGTCACCCGAATAAAATCATTATGTGTAGTCATATTCTAATTGCGTATTGCAGTCTGGGAGCTTGATACTCGTATTTTAACACAATAATTTATTTTTTTAAAAAATTGTATAGCATTAAAAATTTTAAAACTACTTCAATAGTACCGTACAGATATAAATATTTCAATTATTTTTTATATATGCACATTTAATTTAATAATAATAACAATAATTAATTAGCGCACACAGATATTTTTTATGTGATTTTATCTTAAATTCAAAATCTATCATAAGATTATGTACTATGCATATTCATAATTGAATAACCCAACTTCAATTTTGCACATTTTATTTTCTTTTATTACTATATTTCAGATAAAAGAAAAAATTTTAAATTCATATTTCATTATTTTAAGGGGAGAGACTTGTGTGCCTATGATTTTGGAGGAATTCTTGAGGAATAATATAAGTAGATAAGATACTGCAACAACAACAATAATATACCCAGTG
Organism: Solanum clarkiae; assembly: GCA_011800125.2. Classification (NCBI taxonomy): domain Eukaryota; kingdom Viridiplantae; phylum Streptophyta; class Magnoliopsida; order Solanales; family Solanaceae; genus Solanum; species Solanum clarkiae. Next base: position 6,986 of record JAABOM020039795.1, read on the forward strand.
GAATCCTATAAGTGGGGTATGAGGAGAGTAGAATGTATGCAGATCTTACCATTACCTCATGAGGTAGAAATGATGTTTCTTGGAAACTCTCATCTCAAAAACCCATAAGCAGAATAAATTCGATATGAAAAAAGGAGAGGAAAGAAAAGAGAACAGGAAGAGCGACTAATTAAGGAAAAACACATGAATAGTATGAAAATATGATAAAATTAACATATCAAGATGAAAAAAAAAACACAAGATAACGCAATTTAAATACGCTAAAAGTTAACAAATATAGGACTAATAATGACAACAGATGATGTAAAGACAACACTACTCCTACTAACCTATTATATCACAAAGTAATATATCGACCTACCTTTGCTAACCTACTAGCCTTCTACTCTAATACGTAACCTCCACACTTTTCTATCAAAGGTCATGTCCTCGGTGAGATGAAGTTTCGTTGTATCTTGTCTGACTACCTCCCCCCCAATAATTCTTCGGTGTACCTCTACCCCTCCATATATCCCTCTAAATCCAACCTCTCATACCTCCTAACAGGAGCATCGATATTCCTTCTCTGAATATGTCCAAACGAACGTAGTTTCGCTTTTCTCATATTGCCAGCCACAAGGGCCACCTCTAGCTTCTCCCGGATGATCTCATTCCTAATCCTATCACTCTTGGTATGTCCACACATCCATCTCAACATCCCAATCTCTGCAACCTGCATCTTCTGCATATGTGAATTTTTAATTTGCCAACACTCTACCCCATATAGCGAAGATGATCTAACTACTATTCTGTAAAACTTACCTTTAAGCTTAGGTGATATCTTTTTATCACATAATATTTCTGAGACAAGCCTCTATCTCGTCCATGCTGCCCCGATATGATGTGTAACATCATTGTAGATATTGCCACTACTTTAGATGATGGATCCAAGATACTTAAAGCTTTCTCTCTTAGGACTAGGTTGAGTGGCAAACTTTACTTCAATGTCTGTTTCATCTCCTATAAGTAGATAAACTGCTTTTAAAATTTGAATTAATTAAAAATCTATAAAAGAGTTAAAGTAAAAGTAGAAATCTGATATTTTTGAAAAAAGATGTAAATATTAAATGCAAAAAGAATAACTAATTATTGTTTAGATAATTACCATATAATTATCTTGTGTTACATATAATGCTTATTATAAATCTTTTTATCTTTTAATTGTTTAGATTAATTTTAAATACAATAATCTTAAAAATGATTTGAATTTTGTGAGTAGATAAGTGTGAGTTGTGTTATCTTTAAGATAGGAGTTTTGGGAGAAAATTTAGGAAAAGTGATTTTAAATAATATTTTTATGCGTCTGCTTTAGTAGATGGAGTTATTTTTTAGAAAACTCGCTTTGTCCAACAATAGTTATCCACTATGATAAAAGTAAATGGCTAACAATACTTGTTTACTTTATCAAATCAAGAAATGCAATGACCCTCCACGTCATTTTCTGAATACTGTGCCTGTTTTACCATTTAGAGCATTCTTATAGTGACCTTAGGTCATTTATGACTTTCTAGCATTGGTAGCTCGGTTTGCCTGGTCGTTCATTTGGATGTTATGCAATTTTTCATGCTTTGAAGGCCTTTATAACTTAAAAAGTTGATTTCAGATTAAAATGTGAGTTAGAGGCATCAAAATGGAATTCTGACAGTTCCATCAGCTCTGGAATGGGCAAATCAAATAAAAGCATGGTTGACTCATGTCCTGAGGCTTTCAATATAAGTTTGAACCATTTTTAGTGTTTTAGCCTTGAAAATTGGCCAAAAGTTCACTTTGGTCAACATTCTCGGAAAACACGCTTGAATAAAAATTCTGACAACGCGATTAGTTTCAGAACATCGAGTTTGGTCTAGAATGACCTTTCATTCGGTCATTGAGGCTTCCAGACTCATTCCAAGCCCCTTAATGGAATTTGGTTAAAAATAATCATGGGAGTGGGATCCACATTCAGTCATAAAGACCTCGTATGAAAATTTCTACTGTAACTTTGAATATGAAAAATCAAATTTAGTGGGGTAGCATAGTTCATTTGTGTGCACGAGGCTCTGAATGAATCCTGAATACCCCATCAGAGACTTTAAAATGGGAGTAATTTGCTAGTGCGTTGGTGCACGTATCTAGTGCACCCCGACCTCTATAAAGATGGCCATTTTCAGCACTTAGTTCCATCTTCATGTGACAATTTCTTCTTCATTTTGAGCTTAAATTGAGTGATTCAAAACTCATTTCGCGTGGAATTCCAAGGAGAACACCATGGTAGTGCCAGAATTAATTGTGTGTGCTCCGTTCGAGCTAAATTTTGTGTTTTTGCCACTAATTCAAATGGTTTTTGAGTTGATTTTTTTGAGAACTTGTGAAGTTGATTTCTAGGGCATTTCAGGTCCGAATTGTGTGGGTCTTGAGTCTAAATTATGGAATTTTTTGCGAGGAATTGTTGGTGGGATCAAAAAGTGACTTAGAAGCCCCATTGGAGGTGAATTTTTCAATTTTAGTTGCTGCATTGTCCATTTTCAAATTGAAATTTGAGAGATTTTTGGAAAATCATATCTTGATCATGATAGGTACAAATTGGGTGATCCAAAATCCTAAATTGCGGGAGGTTTCATGGTGAACCTCGTGCTGTGCTTGGTTGTAGCTATGAGGGCTTTGTTTCGGATAAATTTTCATAATTAGTTAATGTAATTGTCAATTTTTTAAGCTAAATTTATGCTTTTTGTGGTTGTTGGCATTATGGTGATTCTAGACTCTAAATTGTGTCCCATGTTAGGACATGAGCTTAGAGAACTTGCTAGGATCAAGTTTTGGAGTAATTTTGAAATTTCTAACATAGATTTCACATTTCATATTCTTAAATGTGAAATTGGTCCATTTATGTTCCTCGCAATTTTAATGTCCCAATGATCATTATAGCGTTGTGAATCTCTTCTTGACATCTTGGCAGTATTCTAAGGCTATTCGAAAAGAAAAAGCGCTGGTGAAATAGGTTGGAGCACACGTGTTCGGCCTACAACTAGGCTATGACTTTCCTTCTTTTAGACTGAGTTTGGATACGTGGATATTAACAGAATTTCATGAATATTGGGTAGGGAATTAGTTAGATATGCCATGTATACGATGAATTTCTAGTTGGTTGATTTTGGGGTTAGATGATACTTGCACTGTATTTTTTGATCATCTACGCCTGTTGGTAACATGTTTATAGCTGAGATTGTGATATATTGAAGTTTATGACTGTGCTTGTGATATATATTGAAGTTTGTAGCTGAGATTGTGCTAATATCGAAGTATGTTGACCTTAGTCTATGCTTAGACTAGTGATGCCATAGACCCGTGTTGTTCAGGGCTAGTAGACCAATTATTTTCCCACCCGATGTGACTCGAGAGACATAGGTCTTTTTAGACTGATATCACAGATTTGGGTTTCACAGATTTGAGTGTTACACCCGGTAAAATTTTCAAAATACCCCTAGACAAGAGATCACCTGCATAATGTATGATCCCAAACCTTTTAGGAAAATCTGAGGTCGAAATCATGATCAACATGAAAAATTATGTGAGAAAATGGTCTTGGTTCAATTTTAGAGCAACCAGATCAAAAAATTATTTTTTTGGGCAAAGATGCATTTCTAGTAGGGTGTGCGGACTTGAACTTAATTTTTGTTCCATTATTTTGAATGAGATTAGAAAATTAATCAAATCATTTTTGTAAAAATTTACTAGGAGGGAGCAGGTCAGCATCGCGAGCCTAGTTCACCATAGTGCAAAATTTTAAATTTTTCAAGGGGTATTTCAGACTTTTCTCTACCTCTCCTAAACTTAACCCACGATTAATAGAGGTCATTTTTTTTTACCTAAAAAGGATTTTGATGTACTGCCAAAATACAACACATTTGGTGTCTAAAACAAGGAATTTTGTATGTTCTCACTTCTCAATGCGACTTTTTATGATTTTTATGTATTTTGTGCTTATTTTTACAGAAAATACAGGTTAGCTTGATTTTGGGGAAAAGTGACCGATTTTGTTGAATTTGAGGACGTTTAGACCCACTACGACTCGTAGCCCAAGCTACAAGTCGTAGGGGATGACAGTAGTGATAAACAGTTTGCAAAATTAAAATTTGAGAAATCGATTTTCAACTGCACGAGCTCAGGGTACGGGTCACAGTCCTTACTCTGACTCGTAGAAGAGGCCTCATAGTGATTAACAATGTCGATTAAAATTGAACCAAGAACTGCAAACATGACTACGAGAAGGCACTACGAGTCGTAGACCAGATAACGACTCCTAGTATGGATCGTAACAGTCAAGTCCAGAATGCCAAGTGTTGACTATGAAAGCCCCATTACGACTCGTAGGTCATCCTATGAGTCATACCTACGAGCCGTAACTGCTGTCGACCAAATTTTCTAATTTATTTTAATGACCGTTTTGTAAATAGTATAACTAAGTGTTTTTAGTGGAAGAGAATTAGATTTCACAAAATATAGATTTTATAGAGAGAATCTTTAGGTTTTAGAGTAGAAAACTAGGGTTTTATCTTGAAGACTCAATTTGTGGATTGGAATCACTTGTAATTCAACTTCATTTTCCAAGCTTGTGAATCCAAACTCAAGGTGGTTTATTGTTCTTTATTTTCTTTGGCTAATTTCTCAACTATATTTATTTCATTCATTGTTTGTGTTGTTGCCCAAGGAGTAGTTAAACTCCTACAACTTGGGTGTTGTGGGAACCATGAGTAGCTAGCTTAATAACTCGGATTGTTTTCACCTTTTGAGTTGGGTATTTACATGTACTATCCATTTCCTTCGTTTTGCATGTTATTTAATGGTGGTCAACATTAAACCTCACCTAGTGTCATGATCCCAACCAAGGTAGTGATGAATAGGAAAAGGAAATGAGTGACAGAATTCGATTGATGTGTTCTCATCTAATCAACTAAACCTGACCAAGGAGAGGTTGACTGGGACAATAGGTAACAGTTAGTTGGCACACTATAGTAGCCAGCCAAGCGCCATAGTGAAATTCGACCTTCACCAACCTAAGTTACTGTCCTGCATGCAATTTACCAATTTAGGTTGTGTTATTCGGGGTGTTTGAGTTAGTGAATCATAGGAAACACAATTTCCCAAGTTGCTCTCCAATTTGATTGTCTCTTCTTTTGTTAGTATAGTTTTAGTTTCTTATAAGTCATTTTAACTGCCCTTTTTAATTGAGAATTGAGTTAATTGATGTTTGAAATAATTGTTGGTGAATCAATGCATCAAAACCTTGTATTCCCTAGGGATTCGACCCTAAACTATGCTTAGGTTTTATATTTGACAACGATCACTTTATCCTCAAAGTGAGAGGTACCGTTTGATCGTGATCAAAATTAATGGCCGTTACTGGGGAAAACGACGAGGTTTTGACTTGATTTCACTATTAGTTAGTTCAAGTGTTGATTGTTTAGTTCTCTTGTATTTTACTCTTGGCTTTTTATTTTTGTTGTTTAGTTTCTTTTGTAGGGTATATTAGGTGTATGCCCAACACAAGGAGCCAAAGCAGACCCTTAGCTCCAATTAATCTTGAGATCTATCGTGTTGCAAGGAGAATGGCCCAAGCAAATGTGGATGTTGCGGTTGATGAAGTCATGGATTGATATGATAATGATGTGGGTAGAGAGAATCTACCACCAAGGGAAAATAGGCCACACCATAGGGATTTCAACGAGAATACATATGGTTGGAATCAATATCGGGTGAACCCTATGGCCATAGATCTCACAGGTGCTATAGTGTTGCCACCACTACCAGCAGACACTAAGTTCACAATGTTGAGTGGATTACTCCAAATGCTTCAGAACCGTGGTTTGTTTGTAGGGTTACCTATTGAGGAACCTCACAGTCATCTTCATAATGTTGCATTTGTGTGTGAAAGTGTGATGGGTACACAAAATCTCTCTATGGATGTTGTTGGCTTACGAGTGTTCCCTTTATCTTTTATAAGAAATGCAATAATATGGTTGTCAGAACTTCCACAGAGTTCAATCACCAGTTGGGCAGAATTTCAAAGAGCCTTCTTAGAGTGATATAACCAAGGTCCAAAAAACTAGAAATAAAGGACCAAATCAACAACTTTGAGCAATTACTGGGTGATTCCATTAGTCTAACATGGGAGAGGTTCACCAAGTGTTTGAGAATAGTTCTGGACCATAAGATTGTGGATGACGCTTTAATGGAAATTTTCTATGGGGTCTTGACGAGAATAGTCAAGCATGTGCCGATACACTTATGGGAGGCATGTTCTTAGACCAACTGTTCAGAAGGATAGCAGAAAGGGAGCAAGCAAAAATCAATGATGAGATCATGCAACAACTTGCTCAACTCTGGACTAGTTGGACTTGGTGGTGAAACAAACTCAAGAAAGTGTTCATATAGTAGTACACCAACCCCCAAGAGAGCCCATGTATGGTGAGTCATATTATGATGAAGATGCTTGCTTTGTTACAGATCAAGCGGTGGGTTTTCAGAACAATGCCCAAGGGTCCAATCCGAACTATTGGCGTCAAGGTTCTAGAAATCAAGGTTAGAACTAAAATCGAGAGGGTGCATATAGAGATAACCGTGGTGGTCATTTTGAGAGAGATAGGATGCCAGAGGCCGAATGGGGGCGAAGAGATAGGTATAGAAATGGTCCTTATGTGTCTCCTCATAATCGCAAAGCCAGTTCTATCAAATCAAGGATCGAAGAAATGTTTGAAAAATTGTTGAAGAGGGCCGATCACCAAGATGAGACTTTGAAGGGAATGAAATCGGATATCTCAAGTATCAACCAAAAAAGAGTCTCATTCGGTAGCCATTAAGCAATTCGAGCAACAGTTTGGTCAAGTGTCCCTCTAATTGAATCAATGCCAAAAAGGTACTTTGCCAAGCAATATGGTTCAAAACCCAAAGAATGACTTACATTGTATGGCGGTTATAACGAGAAGTGGGAAGAGTACCATTAACCCCCCCCCCCCCCCCATGCTGATGGTTGTGAATAAGGATTGTGAAAAGAGTGTTGATAAAAAGGTTAAAGTTGAGGAAGAAGGCTTGGCCAATAATGGGATGAGAAGTGAAGAGGTGAAGGAGCAAGAAAAGGCCAAGACTATCCTAAGACCTCCCCCTCCTTTTCCCCAAAGGCTCAAGCAAAAGAAGGAGGATGGTAAATTCAAACACTTCCTTTCCATGTTGAAGCAATTATCCATTAACGTTCCTCTTCTTGAGACATTAGAGAAGATACCTGGATATACCAAGTATATGAAGGATTTGGTGACGAAAAAGCACATGGTGAGCCAAGAGCTTTTACAAGAGCTCCAACATTGTAGTGCTATCACAACCAAATGCTAAGCCCATAAAAGGGAGGACCTTGGTGTATTTACAATTCCTTGTACCATCGGCAATGTTGAGTTTGCAAGAGCGTTGTGTGACTTGGGAGTGAGTATAAATTTGATGCCTCTTGTTGTGTTTAAGAAGCTTGGTTTGGGTTCACCGACTCTGACACGAATGAGGTTATTAATGGCATATAGGACAATCAAGAAGCCGGAGGGAATACTCTATGATGTATTATTCAAAGTGGATAAATTCATTTTCCCAGCGGATTTTATGATTCTTAATTGTGAGGTTGATTTTGAGGTCCCTATTATTTTGGGAAGGCCATTCTTGGCCACCGGTAAGAGCCTTGGTGTACATGGATTCTGGTCAACTCAAGTTTAAGGTTAATGATGCAGAGGTGGTTTTTGATATCCGTCAGTTTATAAAGCACCCCGATGAACACAAAAGCTAAGTGTGGGCTATTGAGGAACTTTGATGACTCAAGATGACTAAGTCGTGCCACGACATTAAACAAGGCGCCTCTTGGGAGGCAACTTAAGTATTTTTCGTGTTTTTGCTTATGTTGAGTTTATTTTCATTATGTGAGTTTTTAGGTAGTGGATTGATTGTGTTTTGTTTTTCTCTTTTAAGGCATTGAATCATTTGTATTTTGGATAATGGTGTATTTTAAGATCAAGGTTTGCAGGTATTGAACAAGTGCAGGAAGTTTGAAAAAAATGGCAATGGAAGCAGCCTCTACGACCAGGCCTATGAGCCGTGGTGGGGACTATGACTTGTAGTCATTTCTCGTAGAGTATAATAATGATAATTGAAGTTGGCACTTGCACTACGAGCCAACTTTATGACTTGTAGTAGAAGCTACGAGTCGTAAATGGGGTTCGTAGTGCCCAGGTCTGTTTCTGAAAATTTTCTAAATTTTGAGGGTCTATAAGACCAAGACTTACGGGTCGTAGTCCGAGTTACAACCCATAGTCCGGGTTTTGTAGACCTGAACTGAAGGTTTTTAAAACATTGGTCCGGTTGGAATATTAGGGGTCAATTAATTTATTTTGACCCCAAATTAAAAACCTAACACTCCAATTTTTCTCCCAAGCTTCCCCCCAACTTTTCCCAACCCATTTTTTTGTGGAATTCCGATGTGCCCACATCATTTTCTGATAGCCTTCTCCAACATCTAAGGTTTTCGATTCCCTTTTTCTCATTTTTTTTCATTGTTTATCGTCATCCTCTGAGGTATATTTCTTAGTTAAATTTCATGCACAAAAGATAATGTCCTTTGATATTCTTGAATGAGTTTGTGATTGAAATTAGTACTAAGAGTATACATGGGGAGAATTGATACATTTCAAATGAGAATTAGGGTGTCTGTCGATTAGAATTCCTTGTAATTGACCATAGTTGTAAAATTACCCTTATTGTTTGTTTTTGATGATCATGCTTTGCCATGTGTGCTAATCTAATGTATGAAATGGGTTTATGATGAGTGATTGATTGACTGAATCATGGTAGCATGAAGTTGTGCATTGAGTATGTTGATTTTGTTGAAAATGGGGGTTTAAGTGAATTCTTGATGGACTTGTAAATCGAAATTCCCTGATCATTCATGTATGAGTTTGAGTGATTGTGTCATATGTTTGGGGAATAATGATGTGAGTTGTTTGTGAATATTTTGGAGGGTTAATATTTGATTTTGAATTGTTGGGTGTGATTTTGGGTAGGTGATTGATTTGAATGACATGTTTAGATTTCATACCATGTTGTGCTTGATGTGTTGATTGAGAAATTGCTTCGATGCTGCTTAAATTATTGCTTAGTTGAGTTTTTGTGGTTCGTGTGGTGATGTAGTAGGTACTTTAGGTACCTATTGTTTCTTGTTGCGAGGGCCTCCTACGACTCGTAGAATGGCCTACAAATCATAGTTGCCCCTCGTAGGGCATAACATTGTCCCAAGGTTCATTAACACTCCTCATATGAGACCCACCTATGGGTCGTAGTCTCCACTACAAACCATAGTGGGTCATAAACTTGCCTTGTGATTAATTTTGGTTACTAAAAATTGGTACGAGCCCAGTCTATGACTCATAGTCACGGTTACGAGTCATAACTGAGCCTCATACCTGAGTTTAGTATAAAATTTTGCCAGGAACCTGTGGACTACGAGGCCACAGTAGGACTTGTAGTCTCCACTACGAGTCGTACCAAGGCTTCGTACCTGAAGCCTGCAACTAGTGCAGTGTTGATTTTATTGAGTGTTTTCCTTTTATTGTTGTTTATTTACGTTATTTTGTCTGTTTTTATTATTTGTTCAGGTAATTTGGGTCTAATTGTTGGTTTGTGATGAATATTTCAGGTACAATGGCTCCTAAGAATAGAAATGCTGCTATCCAGGCCTTCAACAAGAGGCTAAGGGATGGGGACTCAGACAACAAACGTTCGTAGGGCTCAAATAAAGAACCAAATGTCTGGATTGACCCTGAGGCTCAGAGGCCTCAAACTAGAGCTCAGACTGCACAAACTCTGATGGAAGTTTAGACTACATCCCATTCTGATGAGGAGGGAAGCGTGGATTGGTCCGAGTCAGACGACATGGCCCAGGGTGAAGGAGCAGCCCAGTCCTCAATCGACCTATCAATTTCTGCTGATGATGCTCAGCATCACCGATGGGGGATTGTGGGCATGGAGGCTATGTACAGGCAGTGGCTGGAGCCTAAGGGGCAGGGGAAGCCCGTGCGGCCATTCTATGAAGATCCCCGACTAGTTAATTATGGCATGAGTCATGTCCCTACTTTGGAGGCTGAGATAGACAAGCATGGTCTCAGGTGGTTGACAGCAAAGCTGGGCAAGTACGTCCACTTCTAGTATGGGAGTTCCTATGTCGTGTACGCTGCTACTATTCTATGGGATCTTCTAAAAGGGAAGAAGGCCCTTGATCAGCCCCAAAAAAGAGATGTTCTAGTTCGGGGCCAGCGGGTAAACATTTCAGAGGAAACCATCCGCTGAATATAGTTTGGGCCAACTTATAGAGCGCCACAGTCTACATCCGAGTATAACAATCAGATTGACAAATTGAGATGGGCTATGAATGGGAAAAATATGGACTTGAGGACCGAGCTCCTGAGATGGGTGGAAGTCAGAAAGCAGATGAAACGATCCCAAAAAAATTCCCAAAAATGTGCCGCGGAAGTGCCCAGAATTGTAATTTTCGTTACCTCAAAATCCATGCATGATATCAAAAATCCAACTTCGTATTCTTGTTTAGGGGGTCAAATTGAGTGGGAGATGGGTCTAGCCCCAATTTAAGAGCAACTGTAGCAAAATTTGAAAATTGCAAACAGGTGATTTCCAATATGCCCGTGCCCTTGGCGCGATGCACCAAGGGCATGCTACAGTGTTATTTTTTCCCAGTTTTGTTGAGTTAGTCCAAGGCCTTTGGGTCTTGGGCCTAAGTGTTCACATGCATGAAAATACCTATACTAGCCTGGTTTTACCCTCATATCATTCAAGATATTCCCAAGTACTCTCGCAAATACTTAGACAATATTTCACCTCCAAATTTCAAGTCCCAAAACTTATCTGGATCTTAAGGTTCTCATTCAAGCTTCAAGTCTCCATCTCCAATCTTCTTCAAGGATTCTCCAAAGTTTAGGTATGTGGGTTTCTTTCATGGGCTCCTTTCACCAATGATGCCCAAGCTTTATTTTACCTAAAATTTGTATGAGCTAAGTTGACTTACTCATGGGTCTTATTTATTATGAATTTCACTGCACACTATGTTGGGGTTTCATGAAATTATGATTGTTTTAGCATATCTTGAGCTATGAATCTAAGATCTACAGTGAGATTTGATGAAGGGTTTTGATGTATATTGTTTGAGGGTGTTACCAAGTATCTATTGATGATTTTACACTGAATTTTCTAGCATGATTCCACTCATTAATTGCATGGTTTTACACTAGCATTGCACACCCATTAAGTGTTTGATAAAATGTACGATTATGATTTCTTGAGGAATTGAATGTCCAATGCATGTCTTGTAAGTTGAATGACTTTATGATGATGAATGGAACGTATGTATATGATATTCTCCTATTAGTGTTAGAAAGTGACCATGCCCTACTTGGGGGTTGTGCACTGAGTAACCATGTTTAAGGGTTTGTACCTCATTCACCATGAGTGGTAGGGCGCGACGATCCACTAACCATGTCGAGGGGTTTATACCTTGATAACTGGGTTGAGGGGTTTGTACCTCAATCATCATGGGTGGTAGGTATGACAATCCACCAACCAATCAAGGTGTTTGTACCTTCATAACCAATTGAGGGGTTTGTACCTCAATCACCATGGGTTGTAGGGTGAGACGATCCACCAATCATATGATAATGATCTCTTCTTATATATGTATTATGTCTTATTTAAGCATGTTTTACTTAAGTATTCATCATACATGCCATATTGCTATTATGCTAGCTATTATTAACCACTATGCATTTTGACTATGATGCCTATCTCTTGTTGCATTACATCCTACATACTTAGTACATTCAAACGTACTAACGCAAACTCTATTCCTACATGATGTTATCATGTAGGAATTAGAGCCTCGCTTGATCATCCTCCTCCTCCACGTGGCTAGTACGATTATCTCTCAAGCTAGTTGGTGAGTCCTCCATTCTGGAGATGAAGTCTATGATTCTATGTTATACATTAAGACTCTTCTATTGATGTATGCTTATGACTAAGAGGGATGAGCCTCGTTGTTTGTCTTGGTCCCCCGCTCCTATCTATATTGTAGAGGTATTGTTGGAACTTTATGTTGTATTTATGCTATACTCCATTAAGCTTGCTATGTTTTTATGATATGACGAATGTTCCTTAGTCCCTTATTCCCTTTTTACTACTCTTATTGTTGTTACTTAATTGCTTCCATGACCAAGGATGTGTAATGATGTGCTAGGAGGCTCGCTTGGGGTCCTTTTGGGTTCCCATGCGCCGTGTCGCGTCTAGGGCCTAGGATTGGGTCGTGACAAACTTGGTATTAGAGCACTAGATTGTTAATGGTCCTTGACATCCAACATACCGTGTTGATTAGAGTGTTGTTCATAGTTGTGTTGTGCACCACAACTATGAGCAAGAGGCCATGAGGCGTTTAGGAAATGTTTCCCTTCTTCATATTCTAAGTCATGATATAGAGTTAAAGTAAGTTCCCCCTCCCTCCCGCACCCTTAATGATTGTTCTTTGCTATGCTAGATTATGCCTAACCTAAGAGGAAGAAGAGCCCACACACCCAAGGAGCAAGTGGATCATGGAGAGCTCCGGGATGCTCTCACTTTGCTTGCACAAGTTTTGGCTAATCAAGACAATCAAGGGGCCCAAGCCCCTCATGCTCCTATTCTGGCATCTTGGGTGATAGACTTCATGGGGATGAATCCCCTTGAATTCTATGGGTCCAAGGTAGATGAGGACCCTCAATAGTTCATTGATGAGGTCTACGAGGTATTGGCTATCATGGGTGTGGGATCGAAGATAAGGCGGAGTTGGCGGCCTACCAACTCAAAAGGGGTATCACAAATATGGTACAAGCAATGGAAAGAGGAGAAGGAAATCAACAATGTGGTGCTTTGGGAGGAGTTCAAGGCAGCTTTTCTTAACCGCTTCTTTCTTCTTGAGCTTAGGGAAGCTAAATTGGTGGACTTTATGAACTTGAAACAAGGATCTATGAGTGTAAAGGAGTATGCCCTCAAGTTCAACCAACTTTCAAAATATGCTCTACACTTGGTTGCTGACTCAAGGTCTAGAATGAATAAATTTGTAATGGGTGTTTCCAATTTGGTAAGTGAAGAATACTGGTCCGCTATGTTGATTAATGACATGGATTTGTCCCTCTTGATGATCTATGCCAAACAAATGGAGGAGGAAAAGTTGAGGAAGATGAGCAGTAATAAGGCCAAGAGGGCCCATTTTGAAGGAAAGTTCCAAGGTCGAAAGGGTGGCCGGTTTCATCAAGGACAAGGGTCTTTTCATACTTCTAGTAGGGGGTCTGCCAATGAGTTCCAAGGGGCCAAAGATGTTGGCAGTATGGTCCCTAACAAGGTGGGCTCAAAATGTGGTAAGGGTTGTGAGGGCCTATGTTTGAGAGATACAAATGCATGTTTTGGAGGAGAGGAAGTGGGCCACAAAAAGATTGATTGTCCTTGTAACCGCAACAAGGGTAAGGAGGTTCGTCCACAAGGCCCAAATGCGGTTCCTTTGGGGAGAGGTGGTCAACAAGGTGGTTCCCCAAGGAACAATCAGTTTTATGCTTTGGATGAGAGGCAATGGGTTAATGAGGTGTCCAATATCGTCAATAGTACGTCAAAAGTCTTCAATTTTGATGTGTATGCATTGATTGATCCAGGTGCCACTCTTTCTTTTATTATCCCTTTTGTTGCCAAAAAGTTTCATGTTGAGCCCAAATTGTTGTGTGAGTCATACGAGGTATCCACTCCTATTGGTGCATCTATTGTTCCTAGGAAGGTCTATAGAAATTGTCCCATTTTCATCTTGCATAAAATTTTGCCTTGTGATCTTGTTGAGTTGGATATGGTTGATTTTGATGTCATTCTTGGGATGGATTGGTTACATGCATACTGTGCCTCTATTGATTGTAGAACCTGTAGGGTTAAATTCCAATTCCTAAATAAACCCGTCCTTGAGTGGGAGAGTCATGATATTGTGGTCAAGGATAGGTTCATCTCTTGCATTAAAGCCCGTAAGTTGATCTCTAAAGGGTGTCTTTATCATCTTGTGAGGGTTAGGGGTGTGGAGTCCAAAGTCCTTCCCATAGAGTCGGTTCCGATTGTAAATGAGTTCCTTGATATCTTTCCAAATAACCTTCCCGGTGTTCCTCCCAAAAGGGAGATAGATTTTGGTATAGATCTCCTTCTCGGTACTCAACCCATTTCTATTCCCTCTTACTGTATGTCCCCGATGGAGTTAAAGGAATTGAAGGAGCAATTGAGAGACTTGTTGGAGATGGGTTTTATTAGGCCTAGTTAATCCCCTTGGAGTGCACCGATGTTGTTTGTGAAGTAGAAGGATGGGTCTCTTAGAATGTGTATTGACTACCGACAACTAAATAGGGTCACCATCAAGAATAGGTATCCTTTTCCAAGAATCGATGATTTGTTTGACCAACTTCAAGGGGCTAGCCATTTCTTTAAGATTGATCTTCGATCCGGGTATCATCAAGTGAAGGTGAGGGAGTGTGACATTCCCAAGATAACCTTCCGAACTAGGATAGGCATCATAAATTTGTGGTTATGTCTTTTGGGTTGACCAATGCACCGACTATCTTCACGGACCTTATGAATAGGGTCCTTAAACCCTATCTTGATTCATTCATTGTGGTATTCATTGATGATATTTTGATTTATTCTTATAGTGAGGAGGAGCATGTGGCTTATTTTAGGGTAGTGTTGCAAAGATTAAGGGAAGAGAAGTTGTATGCTAAATATGAGAAATGTGAATTTTGGTTGAAAGAAGTTGCCTTTCTAAGTCATGTGGTGTCGGGGGATGGTATTAAGGTGGATCCTAAAAATACCAATGTGATTAGAAATTGACCTAGACCATTGACCCCATCAGACATTAGGAGCTTCTTGGGCTTAGCGGGTTACTATCGGAGGTTTGTGACTGAGTTCTCTTCTATTGCTTCTTCTATGACTAAATTAACATAAAAGAAGGCTAAGTTTGTGTGGACTGATGAGTATGAGAGGAGTTTTCAAACATTGAAAGATAAGCTTGTGTCCGCTCCTACTTTGTCACTACTGGAAGGGCTAGAAGGATTTATTGTGTATTGTGATGCTTCTAGGGTTGGGTTCTAATTCAAAATGGTAAGTGATAGCCTATGCTTCTAGGCAACTCAAAGTGCATGAAAATAGCTAACCTACCCATGATGTTGAACTAGCCGCCGTGGTATTTGCATTAAAGATATGGTGTCATTATTTGTATATGGTGCATGTTGTTGTGTTCACCAATCATAAGAGTCTTTGATATGTGTTCACTAAAAAAGATCTCAACTTGAGACAAAGAAGATGGTTAGAACTTCTTAAGGATTATGATATGAGTGTGCATTACAATCTCGGTAAGGCTAACATTGTGGAGGATGCTTTGAGTAGGGTATTGATGGGTAGCCTAGCTCATGTTGATGATGGTGGCAAAGGGGTGGTTAAGGAGGTCCATTGGTTGGCTAGATTGGGAGTTAGGTTAGAAGAGGGTGATGATGGTGTTGTTGTTGTTGTGGATGGTTCTAAATCTTCATTAGTTGAGGAGATAAAAGCTAAGCAAGATCTTGATCCCTCCTTGTTAGAATTGAAGGCCTTGGTGAAAGGGGGCAAGATAGAGGTTTTCTCCCAAGGGGGAGATGGTGTCCTTAGATACTAAGGTAGGTTGTGTATGCCTTGTGTTGATGGCTTGAGAGAAAAGATTGTTGATAAGGATTATAGTTCCTTTTACTCTATTTACCCCGGGTCTACTAAGATGTATAGAGATTTGAGAGAGGTGTATTGGTGGGGAGGCATGACGAGGGACACTACCAAATTTATTTTTTGTTGTCATAGTTGTCAACAAGTCAAAGCCGAGCATCAAAGACCTAGTGGCCTAGCTCAAGACATAGAGATTCCTCCTTGGAAGTGGGAAGAGATTAATATGGATTTTGTGGTTGGGTTGCCCAAGACTAGAAATAGTTTTGATTCCATTTGGGTTGTGGTTGATAGGGTGACAAAATCGGCTCACTTTCTACCAGTTAAGACTATATATGGGGTTGAAGATTATACTAAATTGTACATTCATGAGCTGGTGAGATTGCATGGGGTACACTTGTCTATCATATCGGATCATGGTTCTCAATTCACTTCACACTGTTGGAGGTCCTTCCAAAGGGTCTTGATACAAGAGTTAAACTGAGTACGACGTTCCACCCTCAAACAGATGGCCAAGTAGAAAGAACTATCCAAACTCTTGAGAACTTGCTTAGGGCTTATGTATTGGAGTTTAGAGGTAGTTGGGATGATCATCTTCCATTGATTGAGTTTGCCTATAACAATAGCTATCATTCTAGCATCTGTATAGCTCCTTTCGAGGCTCTCTATGGTAGACACTGTAGATCACTGCTTAGGTGGTTTGAGGTTGGAGAGGTGGATTTGTTGGGGCCAAATCTAGTTATGGAGGCTCTTGAGAAGGTTAAGATGATTAGAGAAAGGTTAAAAATAGTTCAAAGTCGCCCAAAGTCTTATGCCGATGTGAGAAGGAGGGAGATTGAGTTTAAAGTTGGTGATTGGGTTTATTTGAAGGTGTCACCCATGAAGGGTGTGGTTCATTTTGGTAGAAGCGAAAGTTGAATCCAAGATATATGGGTCCTTATAGAGTCATGAGCAAGTTTGGCAAGGTAACTTCTGAGTTGGAATTGCCTAGTGAAATGGAATTGGTTCATCCAGTCTTCCATATGTCTATGTTGAGGAAGTGTTTGAGTGACCCTAATGCTATTGTGCCTCTTGATGTTGTGGGGATAGTTGAAGATAACTTGACATATGAAGAGGTTCTAGTAGAGATATTGGATAGACAAGTGAAGAGGTTGAGGAACAAGCATATTGCTTCCGTTAAGGTCCTTTGAAGGAATCAACAACTCGAAAGTGCTACATGGGAGGCCGAAGCGGACATGCAAAAAATGATATCCTTACCTTTTCCATCCTACTCAAGCCTAAGGTACTAATCCTAAGTCTTCTATATGATTTCATGTCTCATGCTCTATCCCCTAAGTCATTTGAATGCATTCATGTTTATATTGACAAAGTTTTATGGTGATTTTACACTTATGTTGAGATTTAGGAAATGGTGTTTTATGTGTGTTCTTGCATTCTTGTTGGGGATGATTTCTTTGTGATTACTCTTATCATATACAACATTTCCTTGACATTCATGGACAAATGTTCCCAAGGGGGAGATATTGAAACAACCCAAAAAAAATGCCCGAAAATTTGCCTCGAAGGTACCCAGAATCGTAATTTTCATATATCTCAAAATCTGTACATGATATTGAAAATCTAATTTTGTATTCTTGTTCAGGGGGTTAAATTGAGTGGGGAATAGGTCTAAACCTGATTAAGAGCAACCATAGCAAAATTTGAAAATCACAAAAATGCGATTTCCAGTGTACATATGCGCCGTTGGTGCGACGTGCCAAGGGTGCGCTACAGTGTTATTTTTTCCTAGTTTTGTTGAGTAGGTCCAAGGCCTTTGGTTTTGGGCCTAAATATTCCCATGCGTGAAAATACCTGTACTTAGCCTTGTTTCACCCTCATATCATTCAAGACATTCCCAAATACTCTCTCAAACACTTAGACAATACTTCACCTCCAAATTTCAAGTCCCACAACTCATATGGATCTTAAGGTTCTCATTCAAGCTTCAAGTCTCCATCTCCAATCTTCTTCAACTATTCCCCAAAGTCAAGTTATGTTGGTTTCTTTTATAGGTTCCTTTCACCCATGATGCCCAAGCTTTATTTTACCTAAAATTTGCATGATCTAAGTTACTTTACTCATGAGTTTTATTTATTATGAATTTCACTGCACACTATGTTGGGATTTCAAGAATTGTGATTGTTTTAGCATGTTTTGAGCTATGAATCTAAGATCTATAGTGAGATTTGATGAAGGATTTTGATGTATATTGCTTGAGGGTGTTACCAAGTCTCTATTTATGGTTCTACACTGAATTTTTCTAGCATGATTCAGCTCTTTAATTGCATGATTTTACACTAGAATTGCACACCCATCAAGTGTTTGATAAAATGTCCGATTATGATTTCTTGAGGAATTGAAGGTCCAATGTATGTCTTATGAGTTGAATGACTTTATGATGATGAATAGAACGTATGTATATGATATTCTCCTATTGGTGTTGGAAAGTGACCATGCCCCACTCAGGGGTTGTGCGTCGGGTAATCGGGTTGAGGGGTTTGTACCTTAATTACCATGAGTGGTAGGGTGCGATGATCCAATTACCATGTCGCCGGGTTTGTACCTTGATAACTGGGTTGAGGGATTTGTACCTTAATCACCATAGGTGGTAGGGTGCGACGATCCACCAACCAATCGACAGGTTTGTACCTTGATAACCAATTGAGAGTTTTGTACCTCAATCACCATGGGTGGTAAGGTGAGACGATCCACCAATCATATGATGATGGTCTCTTCTTACACATGTATTAAGTTCTACGTAAGCATGCTTTACTTAAGCATTGATCATACATGTCATATTGCTATTATGCTAGCTATTGTTCACCACTATACATTTTAACTTAGATGCCTATCTCTTGTTGCATTGCATCCTACATACTTAGTACATTCAAACTTACTAACACAGACTCTATGCTTACATGATGTTACCATGTACGAATTGGAGTCCCGCTTGATCATCCTCCTCATCTACATGGGTAGTACGATTGTCTCTCAAGCTATTTGGTGAGTCCTCCATTCCGAAGACGAAGTCTATGATTTTACGTTATATAGTAAGACTCTTCTATTGATGTATGCTTATGACTAACAGGGGTGAGCCTAGTTATTTGTCTTTGTCCCCTGCTCCTATCTATATAATAGAGGTGTTGTTGGAACCTTATGTTGTATTTATGCTATACTCCATTGAGCTTGCTATGTTCTTATGATACGAAGAATGTTCCTTAGTCCCTTATTCCCTTTTTACTACTCTTATTGTTGTTACTTAATTGCTTCCATGACCAAGGATGTGTAATGATGTGCTAGGAGGTTCACTTGGGGTCCCTTCAGGTTCCCGTGCACTGTGTCACATCTAGGCCCTAGGTTTGGGTCATGACAATAGAGTGTGGCCCCGATCCTACGTAGGTCACTACACAGAGTGACCATCGTGAAGTCATCTCTCTCCTTCCCCGCCAAATTTTAGTGGGCTATCATCCTGGCTCGCATCTAACCCACCTTCACTGATAATCATCACGTTTGAGTGAGCGGTCCTACTAGCCAGCATCTTAGCTGGTTATGATATTGATTGGGCCCATGTGTTGGCCGAGCAGATTCACGAGTCAACAATCTTGAGGAACATATGCATGCCCATTTTGATTTTGATCCACAAGTTATGCATGGAATCCGGGGTGCGAGTCTCTCTCCATCTTGATCCACACGTCGAGGCCCTTCTCACTATGGATCCTAGCTTGATCTAGGCTGACGAGAATCGATGGCTTTGCAGCGAGCAACACCTCCTCCCATTCCTAAGTCATTTCCTCCTGAGCCATCTACAGAGGGTTCGACTCCAGCTTCCACTGCCACTACTCCAGCTACACTAGAGCAACCTATAATAGCTGACATCGAGGCGGGTCCCTCCATAATTGCTCTTGCACCAGAGCCATCTGCATCTCAGGTTCCTTCTGCAGACTTTCCTATTATGTCTGCTACTGTATTTCAGGCTATGGTTCGCAGGTTATCCAGGAAGGAGGCCTAGCTAGCTCGGTTGATGCAGGAGATCAAACCTTGGGTCCAGTAGACATTCAAGCTTCAGAAGAGAGGTCCAAGGCATTTACCCTTTCAGTTATGGATTATAGGATTTCTACGGTGGATCCCCGTTGACGCTTTTGAGGCCAGAGTTCAGAAGAAGCTTGATGGGATCCAGTCTGCTGACATGTCTACTTTCCAGCAGGAGTTGGCCAAGTTTAAGGCCGACTTGATTGCATCACTAGCAGCCCCGATCACAACTATGAAGAAGGTGCATGCGGGTGAGGATTTGATTGGGCTCTTTTATTTAGAGGATCCTCCGTATGCTTCCGAGAAGAGACATTTAGAGGATGCTGATGTAGAGGAAGGACAGAAGAGGCAAAGGATCTCTGAGGAGGAAGAAAAGCCGGAGGGGACACTGATTGGATATGCTGCGTGGATGATTAGAGAGGAGGTGGAGTACCAGTATTTACAAGAGCGAGATAGGGTGCTACACATTAGTACATCTAGCATAGCTGCACCCAAACTACTCCGAAAGAAGGAGTCACTCATGACCAAGACAGATACTGGTGCTTGAGCACCTTTTGATGTTTGCTATTTTTGACCTCTATTCTTGTTACTGTTTTTGGTACATACTTTGAGGACAAAGTACATTTTTTTTGGTGGGTATGGGAAGTTATGGACTAGGGCGAAGTCTGAGTAGCCTTTAGTCCACAACTATCCTAGTTTTGATATCCCAACGTTTTCTTGCTGTTTTTTTTTGCCTTGTGGATGATTTATTTTTTTATGTTGAACCGGCATATTTTAGGTGTGTGGATAAGTTGTTGACGTATGGTGATTACTTTTGGGATGTACATGGTTTTGAATAGTTTTTATGAAATTTTTTGGAAAATTGCTACCCAAAGTTTTGTGAATTGTGGTTATTTTTCAATCATGCATGTATGAGTGGTTTGACAATGGTTGTTTTGACTAAGTGAAGGCAAGTAGGTGCTTGAAGCATGATTTGTGCATCTATGTTGGCTATGTATGCAATGCCATATGTGTGTGAGATGAATCATGTTGTGTTCATGCATTGTTTACTAATTCAGAACTTGCCATGTTACTCTGAGTTGGACTGGAGACTGTATGGATTAGGAAGGTATCTTAGGCCATTGTTCTTTAATTAAGTTCGCTTTTGCCTAAATGACCCACCTAATGAAAGAGTTTACCCTTTGTTCCAAATGTTTGAGCCTCATATGACCCTTTTCTTTCTTAATACGTAGCAAGCCTAACCCTATTTAGTGAAATACCTTTATATTGGCCCTAGTCTATCTTTAAGCATTATAAACCTTGATTGAGGCAAAAAGCCTAAGTTGAGGGTGGCTACCAAAAGTGGCCCTGGTTTGGGGATTGGATATTGTGTACTTCACCTCAGGCTAAAATCCTAAGTTTAGGGTGGCTTATATTGTGGTATAATAGCAAAAATGAGGTGAATAGTTGGGAATAGAAGAAAGAATGGAAAGTCATGTACCGAGTAAGAGAAAAAGAGAAACAGATGCCTTAGTATGAATGGAAAAAGCAAAATGAGTTAGAAAATAAAGCATAAGCTGAAAAATGAATAGAATTGCCCGAAAAGCTTGAGAATGAGGAATAAGGGAGAACTACTTAAGAATGGTTGAGTTGTTAAGGTGACAGTATTGAAAAACATAGTTCAAGGATGGACTTTTGTCACTAATAGCCCAAAATTCCAAACCAAAGCCTCATGAACCTATGTTACAAGCCTATGAAGTCCTAATGTGATCCTAATCCAATCAATCAACAGTTCGGGTTGTGAGTGTATGGACAAGATTATGGTATTGGTATTCATGCATGAATCTCATTTATGAGAGTGAGTATACTGACACTGTCCCTTAATCTACTTTAAAGGCTTATTGAGTGAAAAAAGGGGACTTCTTTTCTGTGAGGGCATTTGCATTGCATGGTTAGCATATGACTTGTTCTATAATTGCGGATTGTTGATACTCCTTACTTTTCATAGTTGGATTATCAAATGCATCAATGTGTCTTGGTTTGCTTTATAGCTACATGATCATGTTTTGAAAGTGCTAGTGTGGGTACCTGATTGAAACGCCCCAAAAAATGCCCAAAAATGTGCCTCGAAAATGCCCATAATTGTAATTTCTATATATCCCAAAATTTCGAGCATGATATCAAAAATATTACTTCATATTCTTGATCAGGGGAAAATATTGATTGGGAATGGGTATAAACCCGATTTTAGAGGACCCGTAGCAAAATTTCATTTTCGCCAAATTTTCATTTCCAGAAGCTGTTCGCGATAGCTTCGCAAGCGGACCTATCGCAGAGCAATGTTGTGACTTCCATAATTTTGTGTTTTGGCCTAAGGGCCTTGGGGTCTTGGCCCCATACCCACCTATGAGTAAAAACATCTATACTTAGCCATTTTTCAACTTTGTATCACTCAAGACTCTCCCAAAACCCTCTCCAACACTTAACCAAGTATTTCATCCAAATTCAAGTGTCCCAAGCTTAATTCCGAATCTCAAGAACTTCATTCAAGCTTCAAATTCTCTTCAAATCTATATCAAGAAAATCTCCAAGTTTAAGGTAAGTGGGTTTCAACCATTGGGTCCTTTCACCCATGATGTCCAATCTTCCTATCTTATGAAATTGCATGTTTTCAACCCATATTACATATGGGTATCTTTTATTATGAATTATAAGCATGAAATAAATTGGGGTTTTGTGAAATGTTGATTAAATATGCATGTTTATCTATCTCAAGCTTATACTATGAGTTGATTTTGTTTATTGAGACTATGTATATTTTGAGCTATGAAACTATGATCTATTATGAGATTTAATGATGGATTTCAATGTATCTCATATGAGGGTTTTGCAATATGTTGGTGGGTTTATTTGCATTGACTTTTCTCACATGATTTCACTCTTGAATTACATGATTTTGAACAAGCATTACACACCCACCAAGTGTTTGATAAAATGTCAACTCAAGGATTCTCAAGTTATTTACATGTTTTATAAGTCAAGTGACTTCATCATGAATATGAACTAGTAAGTATGTTATGAACTCATGAAATTATCTACGACTATTCAACTGTGAAATTAAGCCCTATTTCCAAGATTTTACCTCTTTTGAGCCTTCGATGTTAATGCAAGGGCAATATTTGATAATGATCTATTCTTATGTTTCAAGTTAGGCTCACCATTAGAGGTCAAGTATGTTAGAGCTATTCTTGTCATGATTCCATGTTTATTGCAAGTTATTAAAGTAAGATTATTATAAGTATTACGTAGGATTAGACTTAGCACTGATGGATGGAGGGTTTTACCTCTTTCCTTGAACTATGAGCCAATATAGGATCATGTATACCCTTGCTATACTAGCGGGTGCACTTTCTCTTGAAATTCTTCTTGAAATAGGATGGGCTGTTGTAAGGTGAAGTTGCTCATGAAATCCTTTTAGAAATGGGACGGGCTCCCATAAGGTGAAGTATGGTTTACCTTGTCAAGTAGACCACCTCTTTACCGGTGAGGGGTAATTATCGGGATTTCAAGTTATAGCTCGCTTGGTCTTATTCTATGTCGATTGAGGTCTCTTTCCACACATGTGTTATGATTTATGCAAGTTGAATGATTTACAAGTATGTTTTAATTCAAGCATTGTTCATGCATGCCATATTGAAATTATGCTCATCTATTGCCTACTACTATACATTTTGACTATATTGGTTTATGTCTTGTTGTATTGCATCCTACATACTTAGTACATTCAAATGTACTAATGCATACTCTATGCCTACGTGATGTTACCATGTAGAAACTGGAGCACCTCACGATTATCCTCCACGTGGTTAGTTTTGGCATCTTGAAGATAAGCTTTTGGTGAGTCCTCATGTTTGGGGACATTAGCTATTCTACTCTTACTTATGTTATTTCTCTATGTTGATCTTTGATACTATGACAATGAGCCAGAAAGTGTCTTTTCCCCTGTCCAATCTATGTTTAGAGGTGTTTTTGGAATATTTGATGTATCTATGCTTTGAGCTTTGACTTTTTATGCTTTATAAATATCAAGACTTCTCTTAATCCCTTTTCCCTTGTTTATATGCCTGTTGTTGTTTACTTTGCTTCCGCGACCAAGGATGTATAATTGATATGCTAAGAGGCGTATTTGGGTCTCTTCGGGTTTCCATTCATTGTGTCACGTCTAGGACCTAGGCTTGGGTCGTGACAAACTTGGTATCAAAGCACTAGGTTGTTAATGGTCCTCGGAATCCAATACACCACGTCGATTAGAGTCTTGTTCATAGTTGTGAAGTGGATCTCAATTATGAGCAAGAGGCTATGAGGCATTTTAGGAAATGTTTCCCTTCTTCATGATCTATGTTGTGCTATAAAAGTTAAGGTAAGGCTTTTCGCTAACGAATGTTATTTGCTATTCTAGATCATGCCTATTCCAAGTGGAAGAAGAGCCCATATGCCGAGGAGCAATCAGCCCCTCCCGCTCCTCAAGCTTCTCAAGATGGGGGAATGGCCCATGAAGATTTTCGAGGTGCTATTACCATGTTGGCCCATTCCATGATAAATCAAATCAATTAAGGGGCCCAAGCCCCTCGTATTCCTATTTCGACCTAAAGGGTAAGGGATTTTACTATGATGAACCCATTAGAGTTCCATGGGCCCAAGGTGGATAAAGATCTACAAGAATTCATTGATGAGGTATATAAGGTGTTGTCTATATGGTTAACCAGGAGGAGATAGCAGAGTTGACAGCCTACCAACTCAAAAGGGTGGCTCAAATATGGATTACTCAGCGAATGATGGAGAAGGGGAATGGAGATGCTATCCCTTGGGAAGAATTCAAAGCAGCATTTTTGAATCGATTCTTTCCTATTGAGCTTAGGGAGGAGAAAATGATGGAATTTATGAAACTAAAGCAAGGTTCTGTAAGTGTGGGGGCGTATTCCCTCAAGTTCAACCAACTCTCCAATTATGCTCCTCAATTGGTTATCGAGCCAAGGTCAAGGATGAACAAATTTGTATCGGGAGTACCCGATTTGGTGAATAAGGAGTGTCAAACCTCCATGCTTGTAGGTAGTATGGATTTGTCCTTCCTCATGACATATGCCGAAAAATTGGAGGGGAAAAAGCTTAGACAAAGAAGAGTTGGTGAGGCCAAGAGGCTTGTTTTGAAGGTGGATTCCAAGGTTCTAAAGGTGGCTGGTTTCCTCAAGGCAACAAGTTCCAAAGCAAAGGGTCATCCAATGCTTCCAAGAAGAAGTTGCCAATGATAGGGTGCCTAATCAAAGGTTCCAAGGAGGCAATAGAGGAGTGGTAAAGCCCAACGTGTTAAAAGAATCATAGTGGTCCTTGTTTGAGAAATTCAAATGCTTGCTTTGGTTGTGGTAAAGTTGGCCACAAGGTTATTGTTTGTCCTAATGCTCAACCCAAGGGTGGGAATGGTCGTCCACAAGGCCAAGGTGCAAATGCGGGTCAAAGGGGAAGAGTAGGCCAACAAGGGGGTGCACCGAGGCAAAATAGATTCTATTTTCTTTAAGGGAGACATGGGGTGAATGAGATACCCGATGTCATCACCGGTATGGTAATGGTTTTTGATTTTGATATGTATGCTTTGATAGATCTGGGTGCCACTTTTTTTAGTACTCCTTTTGTTGCCAAAAAGCTTTATGTTAGCCCCGAATTATTGTGTGAACCCTATGAAGTGTCTACCCCATTGGTGAGTCTATTGTTGATAAAAGAGTCTATAGAAATTGTCCCCTATTTATTTTACATAAAATCTTGCCTTGTGATTTTATTGAATTAGATATGGTGGATTTTGATGTCATTCTTGGGATGGATTGGTTGCATGTATATTATACTTCTATTGATTGTAGAACCCATAGGGTCAAATTCCAATTCCCAAATAAACTCGTCCTTGAGTGGGAAAGTTGTGATGTGGTGGTCATGGGTAGATCCATTTCTTGCATTAAAGCCCAAAATTTAATTTTTAAGGGTTGTCTCTATCATCTTGTGAGGGTTAGGGATATTGAGTCAAAAGTCCTTCCTATAGAGTCGGTTCCGGTGGTTAATGAGTTCCTAGATGTCTTTCCTAATGAGCTTCATGGTATTGCTCTTGAAAGGGAAATAGATTTTGGTATAGACCTTCTTCCCCATAATCAATCTATTTCTATTCCCCCTTAGCATATGGCCCCAGCGTAATTAAAGGAGTTGAAAGAGAAATTGAGGGATTTGTCGGAAAAGGGTTTTATAAGGCCTAGTAAGTCCCCTTGAGTGCATCAGTATTGTTTGTGAAGAAGAAGGATGGTTCTTTTAGAATGTGCATTGATTACCGACAACTTAATAGAGTCACCATCAAGAATAAGAACCCTCTACCAAGGATCGATGACCTTTTTGATCAACGTCAATGGGCTAGTTACTTCTCGAAGATTGATCTTTAGTTTATCACCAAGTGAAAGTGAGGGAGTGTGACATTCACAAGACGGTCTTCGGACTAGGTATGGGCACTTTGAGTTTGTGGTGGTTTTTATTGATGATAACTTGATCTATTCCCATTGTGAGGAGGAGCATGTGGATCACTTGAGGGTGGTATTGCAAATCTTGAGGGAGGAGAGATTGTATGCTAAATATGAAAAATATGAGTTTTGGTTGAAAGATGTTGCTTTTCTTGGGCATGTGGTGTCGGGCGATGGCATTAAGGTGGATCCTAAGAAGATGGATGTGATTAGAAATTGGCCTAGACCTTTGACTACATCGGTCATTAGAAGTTTCTTGGGTTTGGCAGGTTACTACCGGAGGTTTTTAAATGGGTTCTGTTCTATTGCTTCTCCCATGACTAAGTTGACCTAAAAGAAGGAAAAATTTGTGTGGACTGATGAGTGTGAAAAGAGTTTCCAAAAATTGAAAGATAATCTTGTCTCCATTCCTATCTTGGCTCTACCAGAAGGGTTGGAAGGGTTTTTTGTGTATATTGATGCCTCAAGAATTGGTTTGGGGTGTGCGTTGGTTCAAAGTGGAAAGGTGATGACGTATGCCTCTAAACAACTTAAGGTACATGAGAAAAATTACCCCACCTATGATCTTGAGTTAGCAGCCATTGTATTTGCTTTAAAAATTTGGCGTCACTATTTGTATAGGATCTATGTTGAAGTGTTTACTGATCATAAAAGTCTCTAATATGTGTTCACCCTAAAAGATCTTAACTTGAGACAAGGAAGGTGGTTAGAGCTTCTTAAAGATTATGATACGAGTGTGCATTATCACCCTGTCAAAGCTAATATTGTGGCCGATGCTTTAAGTAGGGTGTCTATGGTTAGTCTAGCTCATGTTGATGATGGTGACAAAGAGGTTGCTAGAGAGGTCTATCGATTGGCTAGATTGAAGGTTAGGTGGGAAGAAGTTGTCAATGGTGGTGTAGTAGTTGTTGATGGTTGTAAATCTTCCTTGATTGAAGAGGTGAAGGCAAAGCAAGTGCTTGACTCCACCTTGTTTGCATTGAAGGCCTTGGTGAGAGATGGTATGGTGGAGGTTTTCTTCCAAGGGGGAGAAGGTGCCCTTAAGTACCAGGGTAGACTGTGTGTGCCTAGTATTTATGACTTGAGAAAGAAGATTTTAGATGAGGCTCATAATTCTTCCTATGCCATTCACCCAATTCGATAAAGATGTATAGAGATTTGAGGGAAGTGTATTGGTGGCGTGGTATGAAGAGAGATATTACAAGGTTTATATCCAGATGTCACAATTGCCAACAAGTGAAAGCCAAACATCAAAGGCCGGGTGGCCTAGCCCAAGATGTAGAGATTCCTACTTGGAAGTGGGAGGAAATCAACATGGATTTTGTGGTTGGGTTGCCTAAGACTAGAAAGCATTTTGACTCTATTTGGGTTATATTGATAGAATGACAATATCGGCTCACTTCTTACCGGTCAAAACTACTTATGGTGCTGAAGATTATGCTAAGTTGTACATACTTGAGTTGGTTAGATTGGATGAGGTGCCTTAGTCTATCTTATGGATCGTGGTGCTCAATTCACTTCTCACTTTTGGAGGTTCTTTCAAAGAGGTCTTGGTACCAAGGTAAAGCTTAGCACGACCTTTCACCCTCAAACGGATGGCCAAGCCGAGAGAACTATCCAAACTCTTGAGGATATGCTTAGAGCTTGTGTTTTGGGGTTTAAGGTTAGTTGGGATGATCATCTACCACTTATTGAATTTGCTTACAACAATAGTTAAAACTCAAGCATTGGTATGCCTCCTTTTGAGGCTCTTGATGGTAGGCATTGTAGATCCCTGATTGGGTGGTTTGAAGTGGGGGAGATAGCTTTGCTAGGTATGCATTTGGTCATGTAATCCTTGGAGAATGTGAGGATGATAAGGGAGTGATTGAAAACAGCCCAAAGTAGACAAAATACCCATTTTGATGTGAGGAGATGGGATCTTGAATTTAAGGTTGGTGATTGGGTTTACTTGAAAGTCTCGCCCATGAAGGGTGTAGTCCAATTTGGCAAGAAGGGTAAATTGAGTCCAAGGTTTGTGGGTCCTTATAGAGTGTTGAGGAGGATTAGTAAGGTGGCCTATGAGTTGAAGTTTCCAATTGATATGAATACGATTCATCCGAATTTCCATGTATCTGTATTGAGAAAGTGTGTGGGTGACCCAAGTGCTATTGTACCTTTGGATGTTGTGGGTGTGGTAGAAGATAATTTGACTTATGAGGAGGTTTTGGTAGAAATTTTGGATAGACAAGTGAAGAGGTTGAGAAACAAGGATGTAGCTTCTGTCAAGGTTCTTTGGAGAAACCAACAAGTTGAAAGCGCCACATGGGGAGCCGAGGCGGACATGCAAAAGCGTTATATATATCTCTTTCACTCTTCTCAAGCCTAAGGTACTAAGTTAAGTTCCCTATGTGATTTTAAGTCTCAAGTTTCAACTCTTCTGTCATTTTGCATGTATTCATGTTCATATTGACAAGTTTATGGTGATTTTTGCCATTCATGTTGAGATTTCTGAAATGATATTTAAATGCATTTGTTGCATCCATGTTGGTCTGAAATATTCATGACTACTTCTCTTATGTACGTTTCTTTAACATTCGGGGATGAATGTTCCTAAGTAAGAGATATTGAAATGCCTCGAAAATGCTAAAAAATGTGCCTCGAAAATGCCCATAATCGTAATTTTTACATATCTCAAAATCCATACGTGATATCAAAAATCTGGATTCATATTGTTGATCGGGGGGACAAAATTGAGTGTGGAATGGGTATAACCCCGATTTTAGAGGACCTGTAGTGAAATTTTATTTTTGCCAAATTTTCATTTCCAGAAGCTGTTCGCAACAGCTCCACGATGCGGACTTGTCGCAGATCAGAATTGTTACTTTATTATTTTTGTGTCTCAGTAAGGGCTTTGGGGTCTTAGCCCCATACCAACCTATGCGTAAAATCATCTATATTTAGCCATTTTTCAACTCTATATCACTCAAGACTCTCCCAAAACCCTCTCTAATACTTAACCAAGTCTTTCATCCAAATTCAAGTGTCCCAAGCTTAATTCCGGATCTCAGAAACTTCATTCAAGCTTCAAGTTCTCTTCAAATCTACATCAAGGAAATCCCCAAGTTTAAGGTATGTGGTTTCCAACCATTGGGTTCCTTCACCCATGGTGTCCAATCTTCCTATCTTATGAAATTGCATGTTTTCAACCTATATTATCTATGGGTATCTTTTATTATGAAGTATATGTATAAAATACATTGGGGTTTTTATGAAATGTTGATTAAATATGTATGTTTATCTATCAAGCTTATACTATAAGTTGATTTTGTCTATTGAGACTCTGTATATTTTGAGCTATGAAACTATGATCTATTATGAGATTTCATGAAGGATTTCTATGTATCTCACATGATGATTTTGCAGTATGTTGGTGGGCTATTTTGCATTGAGTTTTGTCACATGATTTCATTCTTGAATTGCATAATTTTGAACAAGTATTGCACACCCACCAAGTGTTTGACAAAACGTTAACTCAAGGTTTCTTAAGTTATTTACATGTTTTATAAGTCAAGTTACTTCATGATGAATATGAGCTATTAAGTATGCTATGAATTCATGAAATTATCTATGCTTATACAAGTATGGAGTTAAGTCCTATTTCCATGATTTTACCTCTTGTGAGCCTTTGATGTTAATGCAAGGGTAATATTTAATGATGATCTATTCTCATGTTTCAAGTTAGGTTTACCATTATAGGCCAAGTGTGTTAGAGCTACTCATGTCATGATTCCATGTTTATTACAAGTTATTAAAGTATGATTATTATAAGTATTATATGGGATTAAACTTAGCACCAATGGATGGAGGGTTTGCTCTCTTTCCTTGAACTATGTGCCAACATAGGATTATGTTATACCCTTGCTATACTAGCGGATCTATTTAGTGCACTTTCTCTTAAAATGCTTCCCGAAATGGGACGGACACTCCTAAGGTGAAGTTTCTCATGAAATCCTTTCCTAAATGGGATGGGCTCCCCTAAGGAAGGTTACTTCTTCGAAATAGGATGGGATTCCGTAAGGAAGGTTATTTCTCCAAAATAGGATGGGCTCCTATAAGGTGAAGTATGGTTTATCTTGACAAGTAGACTACCTATTTACAGGTGAGGGGTAATCATCGGGATTTCAAATTGTAGCTAACTTGGTCTTATTCTACGTCGGTTGAGGTCTCTTCCCACACACGTGTTATGATTTATGCAAGTTGATTGATTTACAAGTATGTTTCACTTCATGCATTGATCATACATGCCACATTGAAATTATGCTCATCTATTGCCTATGTCACGTCCAAAGTCCCATTAAGGTAGACTGGCACCCGTTGTCAATAAGCGCTAAGAGAACCAACCTATAACTATGCACTTTCTACACATATTATGAGGGATTTCTACATTTAACATGCCTTTAAGAAAGTAGACAGTAATAAGCCAAAAGGAAATGCATATGGCTAGGCCATTAGGGCCACGGTGTCTAAAGTACGAGACATGACCACACTTGAATTTACATAGTCTACAAAGCCTCTAGGTAAGGAAAAGTATCTGATAAGGATCGGGACAGGCCCCGCCTCGACTAACTATACAATACAAAAATATAAGCTCTGGACACACAAAACTTCGAAGCAACCTGGAGCTTGGTCACAACAACTGGATATCCTGTACTCCTACTGCAGAGATCTATTGACACCTGTACCTGCAGCATAAAATGCAGGTCCCCCATAAGGGATGTCAGTATAAGATAATATATACTGAATTTGTAAGGCAAGAAACACTATATATGACGTAACAACTCAAATGAGACTATGCACTGGTGTAGGATAAGAGACCATCTTTAGTTATAATGTGGGATCATGTACTTTATGTTCTTTTTATTACTTTACCTTTACTATATAATTTGTGCACAACAAGTAATACAAATGACCAGCTGATCAATGGTAAATCTATATCGGGATCATCCCTGGCTAAGATTTTCCTTTAACCCCTTGGGCTACCCTCTGCGATAGGATCAACCCTGGCTAGGTGATTCTTTCACCCCTTGGGTTACCATCCATCAATAAGCAATATACAATATATGATACGTAAATAATCACAAAAGACCACACCACAATGAAAGGAGTAAGTTACACAAATAATGAAATGCATAGGAGGTAGAACAACACATGAAATTTATTTAGTAGAACGAACTCGTGTATCTTGGTATCCAAATATGTATGCAGATTCAAAGGTGACTATGCATGGGAGAATATGAACATGTAAAAGAGTGGAGACACGGTTAATAGTTGTGTTGGAGTTGGTAAGTGCCTTTATGTGCCAAGGAGGGATCTATGTTTCATACCAAATAATATAGAATCAAGTAACCTTACATACTCGCTGTACAACCTCGCTATTACCTCGAGATAACCTTCCCTTCCTCCAAATATTTATCTACAACATAGTAGGTTATAAAACTAGCATTAGTAGCCAATAGATACATCTTGGTAGTCCAATCTCATAGAAAACAACATACGGGCAACAAGCGTATAATTGTAAACACAAGCGTATTCCTTCAACCTTTCCGCCTCTAATCGTATTTTCTAATACACATTCTCATATACATATCATGTGCAGCCTGTTTCAATGCCATAACAGTCTTACAATAGCCCACAAAGTACAACACATAACAATTCCACACAACATATATATAGGCGGCATAAGATTACATCCCTTCGCTACATTTTGACGTCAACAATCCCGAACCTATTTCAACTTTACCCAAACTGTATCCAATGTTTTTTACACATAAAACTAGTCTTAAAATAGGACACAATTAGTCCCAAATTAGGTGAAGGTCGTGAAAGAACAATTTCCAATTATCAGCTCACAAGTTTCTTTTACGAGCACAATTAAGATATCCTACAATAAGTCATCTTTGTGGACTGTAACAGTGGTGAAGCAGCCTGGTTATATTACTATCAAACCAACTTTTGTAAAAGATGTAAGTCTTACTTCATAATACAATCAACCAAGAAGAGAAAAGCCTCTTAATTAACATGAAAAGTGTACCACAATCCTTAGGATACATGCTGTCCAAAAATTTTCAGCACATGTATAGTTAGCTTATTTCTTTGGTTTTTATAAACAAACCATACTAAGTGCATAAGTATATTTACTTACCTTTAACTCAAGGTTTAGAGCTTCTCTGGGAATCCTTGTAAGGTTGTGAGGCCTGTTTTTCATACTTTGAAAGAGGGAAAAGAATAACCAAGAAAGCAGATTCTTTTTTGTCCAAGTTGAAGTGACTTTAGGGGGCTGTCTTCACCCCTTTTTAAAAGACCCCTTGGACGACTTGATTTTTATTTTTTAGCCTTAATATATTAAGTTGATGATGTAGCTTCTTGCTCCTTTTCACTTGGGCCTTAAGGGGCTCCAAATTGATGGGCCATTGCTGCCCATTTCTCCCCCTTTCTCTTAGTTTTGGGCCCAAATTATCAAAGAAATTGTGATGTCTTTGGGCCCTTTAATATCCTTATTGGGCTGAAAATATAGTCCATTTATGATGCTAAAACATGGGCTAAAGTTACACCCTTGACATGGACTTTATTCCTAACCGGACTTGGACAAATTCAACGTCGGTCCTTGTCTTCGTTTAGCTAGCAATTTAAGCTAAGCAAGTAGGTGACTCACCTACTAGCTTCCTAAGTCCTGCAAGCACCTCAATTCTCTCACTTTGTTTAGGGCAGTGATCTCCTCAATTTGACACAAAACATGTATACACTCGACCCTCTTAAGCGTTAGACGCACATATCGCCCTATAATATGAGATTCAAACACTTTTAAAAATGGGCACTAATTTGACCAAACCATATTATGTTTCATTTGCATAGTACTAGTATTGTAAGATGTGGGGTGTTTCAACCTATTACTAGGAATTTTGACTATATTGGCTTATGTCTTGTTGCATTGCATCCTATATACTTAGTATATTCAAACGTACTAACACATACTCTATGCCTTCATGACATTACCATGTAGGAACAGGAGCACCTCATGATCATCCTCCATGTGGTTAGTTTTGGCATCTTGAAGATAAGCTTTTGGTGAGTCCTCAAGTTCGGGGACACTATCTATGTTACTCTTGCTTATGTTATTTCTCTATGTTGGTCTTTGATACTATGAGGGTGAGCCTGAAAAGTGTCTTGGCCCTGCCCAATCTATGTTTAGAGGTGTTGTTGGAACAATTGATGTATCTATATTTTGAGCTTTGACTCTTTATGGTTTATAAATGTCAAGACTTCTCTTAGTCCATTTTCCCCTTGTTTATATGCTTGTTGTTGTTTACTTTGCTTCCGCAACCAAGGATGTGTAATTGATATGCTAAGAGGCTTGTTTGGGTCCCTTTGGATTTTCATTTACCGTGTCACATCTATACGCTAGGCTTGGGTTGTAAAACTGAGTTGAGATTGAGTGAAATATATGGTTAGAGGATGATTGCTATGTATTGCTCATTATCTATCTAGATTGAGTTGTCGCTTGAGGACAAACAACAATTCTAAGTTAAGGGTGTTGTTGTGCTGTCAAAATACAACATATTTGGTACCTAAAACAAGTGACTTAGTGTGTTTTCAATGCGAATTTTTATAGTTTTTATGTGTTTTGTGTTTATTTTTGCAGAAAATATCGGTTGACTTGATTTTGAGGAAAAGTATCAGATTTTGTTGAATTTTAGGACCTACGAGACCCCACTACGAGTCATAGCCCAAGCTACGAGTCGTAGGGGATGACCGTATCAATTAACAGTTTTCAAAATCAAAATGTGAGAAATTGAATTTCAGCTATACGAGCCCAGAGTACGGGTCGTAGCGCCCGTTTGGCTTGTTTTAAAAGCTGGTCAAACCCGTTTTTAAGTTCTTTTTAGCTTATAGAAGTGTTTGACAATTTTCAAAGCAACTTTAAAAAAGTTAATATTTGCAAAAACTTAAAAGCAGCACCCCCCATATTTTTATTTTTCAGCTTAAAAATTGTTATAGTTTCACCAAAAAATTACCTATTTACCCTCAATATTTTTCATATTTTCAAAATATCCTTAACTAAAGTAATTCTAACTACTCTCTCCTTTCTCATTATTTCTATTCAAATTACAACCCAGGGATCTTATGCTCTATGAAACCACCGTCTAGTAGTGCTCTTCTCGCTACTGCTCTTCTCATTAATTTAAACACTTCTATTTGCATCAATTCTTCTAATATTGAAATATGAATGTATGTTTATTTATATATATTTTCCTTCTTTCACTATTTTTTAAATAAATATTATGATAGTAAGAGAAATACGTGAATGATAAATAAATATTATTATTCATGAATGTAATTAAAAATATCTTGTATTCTTCATGTGAAATAAGAAGCGACGTGCATGCCATTAGAAATAATAAACATTATTGATTGGTTAAATGTTGGAAGTTTCTTGAGAGGGCAAGAGAAAATTGAAATAATTTGTATATTTTGGCAATTGAATATCTCAATTATGTTCCGATTTCGATCATGAAAAAAGAGGCATCTTATAATTTTCATGTGATCTATCCAAATTATATATTTTGAAAATTAAAAATAAATTACAGTATATAAAATTTACTTAAATAATAAGTTTATATTGATATTAAATAAACATATACATTTATTCTACTTTATTTTATTCTTTTAGACAACAAAATCTTAATGTAATCAGTTTTTATAATGTTTAACAACTTGAAAGGTATTTTAGACATTTTTAATTTAAAAAGTGTTTAACAACACTTATGTGCCAAACACATCAACAACTTCTTTTTCAGCTACAACACTGTTATCGAAACACATAACTGCTTTTTTTTCAAATAAATTTCGGCACTTTAAAAAGTACTTTAGAAGCACTTTTTAAAAAGTTTTTTTTTCAGCTAAGCAAACGGGGTCGTAGTCCTTACTATGACTCATACAAGAGGACCTTGTAGTGATTAGCAATATTGATTAAAATTGGACCAAGAACTGCAAGCATGGACTACAAAAAGGCACTACGAGTTGATAGACCATACGCCGACTCGTAGTATGGATCATAACAGTCAAGTTCAAAATGCCAAGTGCTGACTACAAAAGCCCGATTATGACTCGTAGATCACCCTACGAGTCGTACCTACAAGACGTAACTGCTGCCGACCAGATTTTCTAATTTACTTTAAGGACCTTTTTGTAAATGGTATAAATAGTATAAGTTAGGATTTTTAGTGGAAGAGAATCAGATTTCACAAAACAAAGAATATTTTATAGAGAGAATCTTTAGGTTTTAGAGTAGAAAACCAGGGTTTTATCTTGAAGACGCAATTTTGGGGATTGAAATCACTTTTTTAATTCAACCTCATCTTCCAAGCTTGTGATTCCAAACTCAAGGTGGTTTATTGTTCTTTATATTCTTTGGGTAATTTCTCAACTATGTTTATTTCATTCATTGTTTGTATTGTTGCCCAAGCTATGAGTAGCTAAACCCCCATAACTTGGGTGTTGTGGGAACCATAAGTAGCTAGCTTAATAACCCAGTTTATTTGCTCCTCTTGAATTGAGTATTTGCATGTATTATCCATTTTCATTCGTTTTGCATGTTATTTGATGGTGGCCAAAATTAAACCCTGCCTAGTGTATGATCCCGACTAAGGTAGTGATGAATAGGAAAAGGAAATGGGTGACAAAATTCAATTGTTGTATTCTCGTCTAATCAACCAAATCCACCAAGGAGAGGTTGACTGGGACAATAGGTAATTGTTAGTTGGCACACTATGGTAGCTGGCTGAAACGATCCCAAAAAGTGCCCGAAATTGTAATTTCCATATATTTCAAAATCCACGCGTGATATCAGAAATTCGACTTCATATTCTCATTTAGAGGAAAAAATTGAGTAGGAAATGGGTCTTAACCCCAACTTTAGAGCAACCATATCAAAATTTGAAAATCGTAAAATGTGATGTCCAGAGAGGTTTTCGCGTCCTGGCACGACACGCCAAGGGTGTGCCTCTGTGTATTTTTGTGCTAGTTTTTTTTAATCTTGGTCTAAGGCCTTTGGGTCTTGGGCCTAAGTCTTTCCATGTATGAAAATATCTATGCTTAGCCATATTTTACCTTCATATCATATAAGACATTCCCCAATACTCTCTCAAACTCTTAGACAAATATTTCACTCAAAATTCAAGTGCCAAATCTCATTCCGGATCTTAAGGATTTCTCTCAAGCTTCAAGTTCTCATCTCAACCTTCATCAAGCAATTCTCCGAACCTAAAGTATGTGGTTTTCAACCATTGGATACTTTTATCCATGGTGCCCAAGTTCCCTTTTTACATAAATTGCATATTTCTAAGTTGATTTACATATGAGTCTTACTTACTATGAATTTGACTATGAATTATGTTGAGGTTTCATAAAAGTTTGACTAGTTAAGCATGATTAGAGCTAAGAATCTTGGATCTATCTTGAGATTTAATGAAGAGTTTTGATGTATATTGCATGTTGGTATTACCTAGTGATGGTGGGTTGATTTACTTCAAGCTTACTTGCATGATTTCACTCTTGAATTGCATAGTTTTATACTAGTATTGCATACCCACCAAGTGTTTGATAAAATGTCCGGTTAATGTATCTTGAGTTTTTGAAGGCCTAATGCTTCGCATATGAGTTAAGTGAGTTTTTGATGATGAAAAGATGATATTTATGTTATGATTTCATGATATGTATCTATAGTGTTGTGAGTTGACCATAACTAATTGAGGGGTTGATACCTCAATTGCCTTGGATGGGGTGGTAAGCCATCAACCAATAGAGGGGTCGAAACCTCAATCACTTCCGGTGGAGGGTGGTCATGTCTGTCAATCAATTGAGGGATTGAAACCTCAATCACCTCAGATGGAGGTGGTAAGCCATCAACCAATTAAGGGGTTGATACTCAATCACTTCCGATGGAGGGTGGTCATGTCCATCAACCAAATATTGGGTTAATTCCTCAACCACTTCTAAGGGGTGGTCGACCTTGAATTCCGAGAAACTAAGTTTCTTGGTGTATGATGATGATCTCTTCCTTCACATGTAATATGTCCTATATAAGCATGTTTTACTTCAAGTATCATTCATACATATCATATTGTTATTATGCTATCTATAGATTATGATACTGGATTTTGACTATGTTGCCTATTTCTTTTTGCATTGCATCCTACATATTTTGTACATTCAAACTACTAATGCATACTCTATGTCTACATGATGTTACATGTAGGAACTGAAGCTCATGATCAGCTTCATCCTCCCCGTGGCTTGTACTATCTCTGCAAAGCAAGTTCATGAGTCCTCAATTTTGGGGACAATGTCTTTGATCTTATGCTATGTATAAAGACTCTCCTTCCTATATTATGTGTTTGACTACGAGGGTGAGCCCCTTGTCTTGACCCTTGCTAAGTTCTATGTTAGAGGTGTTGTTGGACAAGTTATATAATCATGCTTGAGCTTGACTCTCTTTGACACTTTGACGTTTTATGATATGAAAGACATCCCTTAGCCCCTTTTCCCCTTATTTCTATTCTCTATTATTGTTTTATTACTTTCTCCATTCACCATGTCATAACTAGGGCCTTAGCTTGGGTTGTGACAAACTTGGTATTAGAGCACTAGATTGTTGATATTCCTCGGCATCTAACACATCATGTTGATTAGAGTCTTATTCATGGTTGTTCTGTGCACCACAACTATGAGTAAAAGGCTATGAGACATTCTAGGAAAATGTCTCCCTTCTTCTTACTCTATGTCATGCTATATGAGTTAAGATAAGGTTCCCCCTAATGATTGTTCTTTGCTATGCTAGACCATGCCTAACACAATAGGAAGAAGAACCCACACACCCGAGGAACAACCGGATCATAGAGAGCTCCGGGATGCTCTCACTTTGCTTTCTCAAGCCATGGCTAACCAAGTCAACCAAGGGGCCCAAGCCCCTCATGCTCCTACTCCGGAATCTCGGGTGAGGGACTTTATGAGGATGAACCCACCGGTGTTCTATGGGTCTAAAGTGGATGAAGACCCTCAAGAATTTATTGATGAGGTATACAAGGTGTTGGCTATCATGGATATTAGATTGGAAGAGAAGGACAAGCTGGCGACTTACCAACTCAAGGGGGTGGCCTAAACATGGTATACTCAATGGAAGGAGGAGAAGGGGAACAATAATTTGATTCAATGGGAGGAGTTTAAGGCAGCTTTCCTCAACCAGTTCTTCCCTCTTGAGCTTAGGGAGGCCAAAATGATGTAGGTCATGAATTTAAAGAAACGATCTATGAGTGTCAGGGAGTATGCCCTCAAGTTCAACCAACTCTCAAAATATGATCCCACTTGGTGGCCGATCCAAGATCTATAATGAATAAGTATATAATGGGTGTATCTGATTTGATAAATGACAAGTGCCGGGCCGCTATGTTGATTAGTGATATGGATTTATCCCGCTTGATGACTTATGCCAAAAAATTGGAGGGGGAGAAATTGAGGAAGAGAAGGGATCATGAGGCCAAGAGGGATCATTTTGATGGTAAGTTCCAAACTTCCAAGGGTGGCCATCTTCATCAAGGCCAAGGGTCTTCTCATGCTCCTAATAGGAGGTTTGCCAATGACTTCCCAAGGGACCAAGGTGATGGTGGTGTTGTCATGACCCAAACCTAGGGCCTAGACGTAACATGGTACAAGGGGAACCCAAAGGGACCCCAAGCAAGCCTCTTAGCACATTATTACACATCCTTGGTTGCGGATGCAGTAAAATAGCAACAAAAGATTAGAAATAGGGATAACCCGGGATAAGGCACATCATTCATATTATAACAACAAGAGTCAAGAGAGAGTCAAGCTCATAACATTACGCATGACATGTCCAACAACATCTCTAATACATAGATAAGAGCGGGGGCCAAAAGAAGCAATCGGACTCACCCTCATAGTCAACATTTACATAAAGGAAAGGTAGGTTTAGAACATAACAATAGATCATAAGCAATGTCCCCAGAATAGAGGACTCATCAACAAGCTTGAGTGAAAGCGTACTAGCCACGTGGATGGGGATTCTCAAGCGGGCTCCTATTCCTACATGGTGACATCATGTAGGCATAGAGTATTGCGTTAGTACGTTTGAATGTACTAAGTATATAGGATGCAATGTATCAAGTGATAAGCTCCATAATCAAAATGCACAACATAGAAAATGGATAAGCATATAGTAGTAATGTATGAATGATGCTTGAAGTAAAATCATGCTTATATAGAACATATTACAAGTGTAAGGAGTGACCATCATTAGTGCAATCCAAGGCCTACCACCTCCTTGGAGAGGCGCATGAGGTACAAACCACTTCATGTGGTTGATGAGGTACAAACACCCCAATATGGTTGATGAGGTATAAACCCCCCAACATGGTTATCAAGGTACAAACCCCTCAACATGGTTGCATGGGCTTGCCACCTCCCAAGCGAGGAGATCGAGGTACAAATCCCTCAACAAGGTTACCCGGATCTACAACCTCCCGAGTGAGGCTTGGTCATCCCCAACACTATAGACATAATATTATATACGTACACCACTTTTATCATCATTTACATACATTTCTTTCATCATCATAAAGTCATTCATCTCATAAGACATGCATTGGACCTTCAATTCCTTAAGAATTCATAACTGGACATTTTATTAAACACTTACCAGGTGTGTAGTGCTAGTGTAAAACCATGCAATTCAAGAGTGAAATCACGCAAGAAAATTTATTATAAAACCATCAATAGATACTTCGTAACACCTTCAAGCAATATACATCAAAACCCTTCATCAAATCCCACGTTAGATCTTAGATTCATAGCTCCAAACATGCTAAAACAGTCAAAATTTCATGAAACCCCAACATAGTATGCAGTGAAATTCATAATACATAAGACCTATGAGTAAACCAACCTTAAATCATGCAATTTAGGGCAAAAAGGAAGCTTGGGTATGATGGGTGAAAGGAACCCATGAAAGAAATCTACATACTTTGACTCCTGGAGAATCCTTGAAGAAGATAGAAGATAGAGACTTGAAGCTTGAATGAGATCCTTGAAATCCGGATGAGTTTAGAGAGTTGAGTTTAGGAATAAAATATTTGGCTAAATGTTTAAATGAGTATTGGGGAAAGTCTTGGATAATATGAGGGTGAAATATGACAAAGTATAGGTATTTTCATGTTTGGGAACACTTAGGCCGAAGGCTTAAAAGCTTTGGATCGGACTTGAAATAACTGCCCAAAATAATATATTATGGCGCGCCCTTGGACCGTCGCACCAGGGGCACAAAAACCTCTCTGGAATTCGATTTTTGGGAAAATGAAATTGAGATTCATTTGCTCTAAAATCGGGGTTAGACCCATTTCCCACTCAATATGACCTCCTAAACAAGAATATGAAGTCGAATTTTTGATATCACACATGGATTTTTAGATATATGAAAATTACGATTCTGGGCACTTCCGAGGCACATTTTCGGGCACTTTTTGGGGTCGTTTCAATATCTCCCCCTTGGGAACATTCGTCCCCAAATGTCAAAGAAACGTATATGAGAGATATAAACATGAAAATTACATCCCACATAGAGATGCAACAATGCACTTAAACATCATTTCAAAAATCTCATCATAAGTAAATCATCATGAACTTGTCAATTTAAACCTGAATGTGTGCATATGTCATGGGCTGGACTAAGACTTGAAATTACATAGGGGACCTAGATTGGTAACTTAGGCTTGAGTGGAGTGGAAAAGATAAGGATATCACTTTTGCATGTCCGCTTCGGCCTCCCAAGTAGCACTTTCAACTTGTTGATTCCTCCAAAGGACCTCAATGGAAGCCACATACTTATTCCTTAACTTCTATACTTGTCTATCCAAAATCTAAATCAAAACCTCTTCATTAGTCAAATTGTCTTCCATAAAACCCACAACATCAAGTGGTACAATAGCATTAGGGTCTCCCACACATTTCCTCAATATGGATATATGAAAGACCAGATGAACCAACTCCATTTCTCTAGGCAAATCCAACTCGTAGGCCACCTTACTAACCCTTATCATCACCCTAGAAGGACCCATATATCTAGGGCTTAACTTGCCCTTCTTACCAAAATAGACCACACCCTTAAGACTTTTGGCGACTTTGGGCTATTTTCAACCTTTCTCTAATCATCCTTACCTTCTCCATAGCATCCATGACCAGATCCAGACCCAATAGAGCCACATCTCCAATCTCAAACCACCCAACCAGTGATCTATAATGTCTACTATAGAGAGCCTCAAAAGGAGCCATACTGATACTAGAATGATAGCTATTGTTGTAGGCAAACTCAATCAATGGAAGATGATCATCCCAACTACCCTCAAGCTCTAATACACAAGCTTTAAAATATCCTCAAAGGTTTGGATAGTCCTTTTGGCTTGGCCATCCGTTTGAGGGTGGAAGGCCATACTAAGCTTAACCTTCATAACAAACCCCTTTGGAAAGACCTCCAAAAATATGAATCGAATTGTTCACCATGATCCGATGTGATGGATAAAGGAACCCCATACAACCTCACCAAGTCATGAATGTACAATCTAGCATAATCTTCAGCCCCATCTGTAGTCTTAACCAGTTGGAAACGAGCCGAGTTTGTCATCCTATCAACCACAATGTATATGGAATCAAAACTCTTTTTATTCTTGGGCAATCCAACCACAAAATCCATATTAATCTCTTCCCACTTATAAATAGGAATCTCTATGTCTTGGGTTAGGCCACCTAGCCTTTGATGTTCGGCCTAGACTTGTTGGCAACTATGACAACCGGAAACAAATTTTGCAATGTCTTTCTTCATGTCTCCTCACTAATACACCTCTCTTAAATCTCTATACATTTTAGTAGACCCAGGGTGAATTGAATAAGAAGAACCATGAGCCTCATCAAGAATCTTTTCCTTCAAGCTATCCACATAAGGCACACACAACCTACCTTGGTACCTAAGGGCACCATCTCTCCCTTAGGAGAAAACTTCCACCTTCCTATCACTAAACACGGCCTTCAATTCTAACAAGGAGGGATCAAGGTCTTGCTTAGCTTTCACCTCCTCAACCAATGAAGACTTAGAACCATCTACAACAACACCACCATTATTCACCTCTTCCAACCTAACTCTCGACCTAGCCAACCGATGGACCTCCCTAGCCACCTCCTTATTACCACTATCAATATCATCTAGGATATACATAGACACCCTACTCAAATCATCTGCTGCTACATTAGCCTTACCAGGATGGTAATGCGCACTCATATCATAGTCCTTAAGAAGTTCTAACTACCTTCTTTGCCTCAACCTAAGATCCTTTTGAGTGAAAACATATTGGAGGCTC
Organism: Solanum clarkiae; assembly: GCA_011800125.2. NCBI lineage: Eukaryota > Viridiplantae > Streptophyta > Magnoliopsida > Solanales > Solanaceae > Solanum > Solanum clarkiae. The sequence goes on from JAABOM020039795.1 coordinate 49,884, forward strand.
TTATGATAGGTGAACACATTAACATGCACGCCATACAAATAGTGATGCCATATCTTTAATGCAAATACCATGGCGGCTAGCTCAAGATCATGAGTAAGGTAGTTCTTTTCATGCTCTTTGAGTTGCCTCGAAGCATAGGCTATGACCTTACTACTTTGCTTTATAACACAACCCAAACCAATTCTAGAAGAATCACAATACACAACAAATCCCTCTAGCCCTTCTGGTAGTAACAATATAGGAGTGGACACAAGCTTATCTTTCAATATTTGAGAGCTCCTCTCACACTCATTAGTCCACAAAAATTTAGCTTTCTTTTGAGTCAATTTTGTCATAGGAGAAGCAATAGAAGAGAACCCATTCACAAATCTCCGGTAGTAACCCGCTATGCCAAGAAGCTCCTAATATCCGACGGGGTCAATGGTCTAGGCTAATTTCTAATGACATCCGTCTTCTTAGGATCCACCTTAATGCCATCCCCCGACACCACATGACCTAGGAAGGAAACTTCTTTCAACCAAAATTCACACTTCTCATATTTAGCATACAATTTCTCCTCCCTTAATCTTTGTAACACTGCCCTAAAATGACCCATATGTTCCTCCTCATTATGTGAATAAATCAAAGTGTTATCAATGAATACCACAACAAACGAATCAAGGTAGGGTTTAAAGACCCTATTCATTAATCTATGAAGATAGCCGGTGCATTGGTCAATCCAAATGACATCATAACAAACTCATAATGCCCATACCTAGTCCAGAAGGCCGTCTTAGGAATATCACACTCCCTCACCTTCACTTGATGATACCTGGATCGAAGATCAATCTTAGAGAAGTGGCTAGCCCCTTGCAATTGGTCAAACAAGTCATCAATCCTTGGAAGAGGATACTTATTCTTGATAGTGATCCTATTAAGTTGCAGGTAGTCAATACACATTCTAAGAGACCCATTCTTCTTCTTCAAAAACAATACCGGAGCACCCCAAGGTGATTGGCTAGGCCTAATGAAACCCTTCTCCAACAAATACCTCAATTGATCCTTCAACTTCTTTAATTCCATCGTGACCATATGGTAAAGGGTAATAGAAATGGGTTGAGTATTGGGAAGGAGATCTATACCAAATTCTATTTCTCTTTCAGGAAGGTCATTTGGAAGGACATCAAGAAACTCACTTACAACCAGAACTGAATCTATGGGAAGGACTTTGGACTCCACATCCCTAACCCTCTCAAGATGGTAAAGACACCTTTTAGAGATCAACTTATGAGTTTTAATGCAAGAGATGAACCTACCATTGACCCCACATCATGACTCTCCCATTCAAGGACGGGTTCATTTGGGAATTGGAATTTAACCCTACGGGTTCTACAATCAATAGAAGCATAGTATGCTTGCAACCAATCCATCCCAAGAATGACATCAAAATCAACCATGTCCAACTCAACAAGATCATAAGGTAATACTTTATGCAAAATGCAAATTGGACAAGCTCTATAAACCTTTCTAGCAACAATAGATGCACCAATAGGAGTAGACACTTCATATGACTCATGTAACAATTCAGTCTCAACATGGAACTTTTTAGCAACAAAAGAGGTCACAAAAGAAAGAGTGGCACCCATATCAATCAATGCATATACATCGAAATCAAAGATTTTCAACATACCAGTAACAACGTCAGGCACCTCATCAACCCCTTGCCTCCCATGCAAAGCACAAAACTAGTTGCGCCTTGGGGCACCCTCTTGCCAACCACCTTTCCCCAAAGGAACCACATTAGCATCTTATGGATGAACCTCTTTACCTTTGTTGTGATTTCGAGGGCAATCCATCACCTTATGCCCAACTTCTCCACACCCATAACATGCATTAATATCCCTCAAGCATGGGCCACTATGACCCCTACTGCATTTTGGACACCTATCATTTGGAACCACACCTTCAACACCTTGAGCCCTTAGAAAATCATTGGAATCCCTCTTTTGCAATGCATGAGAAGACCCTTGGCCTTGATGGAACTGGCCATCCTTTCGACTATGGAACTTTCCCTCAAAATGGGCCCTCTTGGCCTCATGACTCCTCCTCTTCCTAAACTTTTCCTCCTTCATTTGCTCGGCATAGGTCATCAAACGGGACAAATTCATGTCACTAATCAACATGGCTGACTGGTACTCCTCACTCACCAAGTCGAAATACCCATCACAAATTTGTTCATCCTAGACCTTGAGTTGGCCACCAAGTGTGGAGCATATTTGAAAGTTGGTTTGACTTGAGAGAATACTCCTTCACACTCATAGACCCTTGTCTCAAATTCATAAATTCCACCAAATTTGGCTTCCTTAAGCTCAAGAGGGAAGAACCGATTAAGGAAAGCCACATTGAACTCCTTACAAAATACCACATTGTTGATCCCCTTCTCCTCTTTCCATTGATTGTACCACATTTGTGCTACCCCTTAATGTTAGTAGACTGCCAACTTCGCATTATCCTCCGCCCTCACACCCATAATAGCCAAAATCTTGTAAACCTCATCAATGAACTCTTGAGGGTCACTCACCTTTGACCTACGGAATTTCGGGGGATTCATCCTCATGAAATCCCTTACCCGAGAATCCAGTGTAGGAGAATGAGGGGATTGGGTCCCTCAGTAGGCTTGGTTAGCCACAACTTGTGCAAGCAAAGTGAGAGCATCTCGAAGCTTTCCATTAGTCGGTTGCTCCTCGGGTGTGCGGGCTCTTCTCCCTCTCGTGTTAGGCATGATCTGACGTAGAAAAGGACAATCCTTAGGGGATATAACCTCACCTTAACTTCTATAGCATGACATAGAGTAGAAAGAAGGGAAAAATTTCCTAAATGCCTCATAGCCTCTTACTCATAGTTGTGGTGTTCAACAAAACCATGAACAAGACTCTAATCAATGCGGTGTGTTGCAATCCAAGGATCTAACAACCTAGTGCTCTAATAGCAAGTTTATCATGACCCAAGCATAGGGCCTAGACATAACATGATGCAAGGCACCCCGAAGGGACTCCAAGTAAGCCTCTTATCACATCACTACACATCCTTGGTCACAAAAATAGTACAAACCCCTTAATGTGGTTGATGAGGTACAGAGCTCCCAATATGGTTGATGAGGTACAAACTCCCCAACATAGTTATTAAGGTACAAACCCCTCGATGTGGCTGCGCGGGCCTGCCACCTCCTGAGCAAGGTGATCGAGGTACAAACCACCCAACAAGGTTACCCGGGCCTACAACTTCCCGAGTGAGGCTTGGTCATCCCCAACACTACAGAGATAATATCATATACATACATCCCTTTCATCATCATATAGATACATTCTTTTCATCATCATAAAGTCATTCATCTGATAAGACATGCATTGGACCTTCAATTCCTTAAGAATTCATAACCAGACATTTTATCAAACACTTGGTGAGTGTGTACTGCTAGTGTAAAACCGTGCAATTGAAGAGTAAAATCATGCAAGAAAATTCATTGTAAAACCATCAATAGATACTTGGTAACACCCTCAAGCAATATACATCAAAACCCTTCATCAGATCCCACATTAGATCTTAGATTCATAGCTCCAAACATGCTAAAATAGTCACAATTTCATGAAACCCCAACATAGTGTGTAGTAAATTTCATAATACATAATACCCATGAGTAAATCAACTTTAAATTATGCAATTTAGGGCAAAAAGGAAGCTTGGGTATGATGCGTGAAAGGAACCCATGAAAGAAACCCATATATCTTGACTCTTGGAGAATTCTTGAAGAAGATTGGAGATGGAGACTTGAAGCTTGAATGAGATCCTTGAAAGTTGAATGAGTTTAGAGAGTTGAGTTTAGGAGTAAAATGTTTGGTTAAGTGTTTGAATGAGTATTGGGGAATGTCTTTGATGATATAAGGGTGAAATATGGCTAAGTATAGGTATTTTCATATTTGGGAACAATTAGGCCCGAGACTCAAAAGCCTTGGACCAAACTTGAAATAACTGCCGAAAAAAATATACTATGGCGCACCTGGCACGTCGCGCCAGGGGCGCGAAAACCTCTCGGGAATTCAATTTTTGGGAAAATAAAGTTGAGAATTGTTTGATCTAGAATTGGGGTTATACCCTTTTCGTACTGAATGTGACCTCCTAAAAAAGAATGCGAAGTCAGATTTTTGATATCATGCACAGATTTTGAGATATATGAAAATTATGATTTCGGGCACTTTCGAGATGCATGTTCAGGCACTTTTTCGGGTCGTTTCAAGTGTGTTGCCTAAAATGTTGTAAGGATCATGGTGACCCATTCTTGAAGGACACAAATCCTTATTTTGGTTGTGGGGAGTAAGCCACATGATGATTGATTGTCCATGTAATCGCAACAAGGGTAAAGACGTTCATCCTCAATGCGGGGTGCTAATGCGGTTCCTTTGTGGAGAAGAGGTCAAAAGGGCGGTGCTACAAGGCACAATTGGTTCTATGCACTCCAAGGTATGCAAGGGGTGGATAAGGTTCCCGGTGTCATCACCACCACCACCACCACCAACAACATACCCAGTATAATCCCACTAGTGGGGTCTGGGGAGGGTCGATTGTACGCAGACCTTACCGCTACCTCAT
>JAABOM020039806.1:0-16623 GCA_011800125.2 Solanum clarkiae
CAATATATAAGTGGTTTGTTGTTATTACGTGGTCATACTGCTGCTGTTATTTTCAATGAGATTTATTGTAGGAGGCTTTCTGCTGTAGTGAAAAGGAAAGAAGTAAGCTGCATTAACTTTGTGGTCAACTGCTCGTGCTTTTAGTGGGATAAGGATGTCCTATTAATTGTGCACTTAATAAGTAATCATATCTCGGATTTCTTGCTGCTGTCTTGCAAATGGTGTTTCCATCTAGATTCATTTCATGCATTAAAGCCCATAAGTTGATTTCCAAGAGGTGTTTGTACCATCTTGTGAGAGTCAAAGATGTGGAGTCCAAAGTCCCTTCCATAGAGTCAGTTCCGATAGTAAATGAGTTTCTTGATGTCTTGCTAAATGAACTTCCCGGTGTCTCTCCTGAAAGGGAAATAGATTTTAGCATAGATCTCCTTCTCGATACTTAACCTATCTCTATTCCCCCTTATCGCATGTCCCCGACGGAGTTGAAGGAGTTGAAGAAGCAATTGAAAGCTTTGTTGGAGAAGGGATTTATTAGGCCTAGCCAATCACCTTGGGGTGCACTGATGTTGTTCGTAAAGAAGAAGGACGAGTCATTTAGAATGTGCATTGACTACCGGATACTCAATAGGGTCACTATAAAGAATAAATATACTCTTCCAAGGATTGATTACTTGTTTGACCAATTGCAAGGGGCTAGTTTTTTCTCTAAGATTGATCTTCTATCGGGGTATCATCAAGTGAAGGTGAGGGAGTGTGATATTTCCAAGATGACCTTCCGGACTAGATATGGGCATTATGAATTCGTGGTGATGTCTTTTGGGTTAACCAATGCACTGGCCATCTTCATTGACTTAATGAATAAAGTATTCAAACCCTACCTTGATTCCTTTATTGTGGTGTTCATTGATGATATTTTGATCTATTCGCATAGTAGGGAGGAGCATATGGGGCCTTTGAGGATTGTATTGCAAAGATTGTGGGAAGAGAAATTGTATGCTAAATATGAAAAATGTGAATTTTTGTTGAATGAGGTTGCATTCTTGGGCCATGTGGTGTCGGGAGATGGTATAAAAGTGGATCCTAAGAAAACTGATGTGATTAGGAATTGGCCTAGACCATTGACCCCGTCGGATATTAGGAGCTTCTTGGGCCTCACGGGTTACTATAGAAGGTTCGTGAATGGGTTCTCCTCCATTGCTTCCCCTATGAAAAATTGACTCAAAAGAAGGTTAAGTTTGTGTGGACCGATGAATGTGAGAAAAGCTTCCAAACATTGAAAGATGGGCTTGTGTTCGCTCCTACATTGTCACTACCGGAGGCTTGAGGGTTTTGTTGTGTATTGTGATGCATCTAGGGTTGGTTTGGGTTATGTGCTTATAGAAAATGGTAAGGTCTTAGCCTATGCTTCTTGGCAACTCAAAGTGCATGAAAAGAACTATCCTACCCATGATTTTGAATTGGTTGCCGTGGTGTTTGCATTAAAGATTTGGCATCACTATTTGTATGGGGTGCATGTTGATGTCTTCACCGATCATAAGAGCCTCCAATATGTCTTCACTCAAAAAGATCTCAACTTGAGGCAAAGAAGGTGGCTAGAACTTCTTAAGGACTATGATATGAATGTGCATTACCATACGAGTAAGGCAAATGTTGTGGCAGATGCTTTGAGTCAGGTATCTATGGGTAGCCTAGCTCATGTGGGTGGTGGTGATAGGGAGATGGCTAGGAAGGTGCATAGATTGGCTAGATTGGGGGTGAGGTTGGAAGATGTGGGTAGTAGTGTTGTTGTGGTTGATGGTTCCAAATCTTCATTAGTTGACGAGGTGATAGCAAAACAAGATCTAGACTCCTCCTTACTTGAGTTGAAGGCTTTGGTGAAAGAAGGCAAGATAGAAGTTTTCTCCCAAGGGGGAGATGGGGCCCTTAGATACCAAGGTAGGTTGTGTGTGCCATATATTGACAGTTTGAGGGAGATTCTTGATGTAGCCCATAATTCCTCTTATTCTATCCACCCTGGTTCTACCAAAATGTATAGAGACTTAAAGGATGTGTATTGGTGGGGATTCATGAAGGGGGACATCGCCAAATTCATTTTCGGTTGCCATAGTTGTCAACAAGTCAAAGCCAAACATCAAAAGATGGGTCGCCTAACCCAAGACATAGAGATTCCTACTTGGAAGTGGGAGGTGATTAATATAGATTTTATGGTTGGATTTCCCAAGACTAGAAAAGGTTTTGATTCTATATGGGTGGTGGTTGATAGGATGACGAAATGGGCTTATTTTCTACCAGTTAAGACCACATACGGGACGACGAGTATGCAAGTTTGTACATCCATGAGTTAGTGAGGTTACATGGGGTTCCTTTATTCATCATATCAGATCGGGCTGTACAATTCACTTCACACTTTTGGAGGTCTTTTCAAAGGGGTCTTGGTATAAAAGTTCACCTTAGTACAACCTTTCATCCCTAAAACGGATGGCCAAGCCAAAAAAACCATTCAAACCCTTGAAGATATGCTTAAGGCATGTGTATTAGAGTTGAGGGGTAGTTGGGATGACCATCTTCCTTTGATTGAATTCTTATACAACAATAGCTATTACTCTAGCATCGGTATGACTCCTTTTGAGGCTCTTTATGGGAGACGATGTAGATCACTGGTCGGTTGGTTTGAGGTTGCAGAGGTGGCCTTATTGGGACCGAATCTAGTTATAGATGCTCTTGAGAAGGTTAGGATGATTAGGGAAAGGTTAAGAACGGCCTAAAGTCATCCAAAATCTTATGTCGATGTGAGAAGAAGAGACCTTGAATTCGAAGTGGGTGATTGGGTTTATTTGAAGGTTTCTCCAATGAAAGGTGTGGTCCGTTTTAGTAAAAAGGAGAAATTGAGTCCAAGGTACATTAGCCCATATGAGGTCTTGAAGAGGGTTGGAAAGGTAGCTTATGAGTTAAAGTTGCCTAGTGGAATGAACTTGGTTCATCGGTGTTCCATATCTCTATGTTGAGGAAATGTGTGGGTGACCCTAATGCCATTGTGCCTCTCGATTTGGTGGGTCTTGTTGAGGATAATTTGACTTATGAGGAGGTCTTGGTTTGGATTTTGGATAGGCAAGTGAAAAGATTTAGGAAAAAGGAGGTGACATCTGTTAAGGTCCTTTGGAGGAACCAACAAGTCGAAAGTGCTACATGGGAGGCCGAAGCGGACATGCAAAAGCGATATCCTTATCTTTTCCACTCGACTCAAGCCTAAGGTACTAACAATAAGTCCCTTATGCGATTTCAAGTCTTAACTTTTGGCCTTAAGTCATTGCATGCATCCATGTTTATATAGGCAAGGCTTTATGGTAAATTTTGATGTTTATGTTGAGACTTTTGAAATCATGTTTAGATATATTTGTTGTATCCATGTTAGGCTAAAGATCTTCATGGCTACTTTCCTTGTGTACGTTTCTTTTACATTCGGGGACGAATGTTCCCAAGGGGGAGATATTGTGACACTCCATAACTTTATGCTCTTGTATATTCGTGTTCAAGCCTCATTTTGTTAGGTTGGGGGTGTACTAGATTCATGGGAGACTCCTAGTACCTAGACGAGTTCAAGACTTACCTCCAAGTTGAGTTTTGGGTGTTGTTTCATACAAGAGTCAACTTTAAACTTGCAGAACTCTTAGAAAATTTGGAACTTGGTAGCCCACGACATGTCAAATGGAAGACCTTTGAGTTAGATTAGCAACTGACTTGGTTTCACCTCATTTCGAGGTCGGATGAAGGAGTTATGATCGTTTTCGTGAGGTCCTCCCGTGTAGTGTTGTCACACAGATTGCTTGACGACCGGTGTGGCCTTTGATGGGCCATTTGGCGTAGCTGGGGTTTGAGAAGGCCATTTTTGGCACCAAGGAAGGTGTCAAGGCCAGTATTACGGGCCGTGTGGCTCACAACTGACCGTGGGGATGGCCGCAAGGTGTGCCAAAGGGAGCTTGTTGGAAATTGGGGAAAATGTGGCTAAGGGTGGTGCCACGGGCACCATTGACGGGCCGTTATAGTAGGATGGCTCGTGGCATTTGGACGTGTGGTGTCCTACAACATTTTTTTGTCTAACTTAGTTGGGACGGGACTAGTACACGGTCCGTGTAACGCCATACGGTCCATTAAGCGGTCCAACAAAGTGACGAGACGTCAATTTTTCCAAGTTTCCCAACTTCCATTTTTTTTCACTAAGGCACTTCACACGGGCACTCCACATGACTCGTGGAGTTCCACACGACCCATGGAGTGCGACACGGCCAGTGAAGTCCCCAGTGAGACGACACTTTGCCAATTTTTCTGTCCATTCACTAATGGCATTTTCATAAATGCTAATTATCCTAATGACCCTTTTTGACTTTTTGGGCCATCTTAACTTTCCTAGAAGACCTAAACTCTAATATGAAAGGCACAATTTCACTACTCTCATCTCAATCACACTCCTAAATCCTCTCAAGAGCTTCCATCGAGCCCCAATTCAATTTCAAGGAAACCCAAGAACAAGATTGGATTCCAAGATCATTTCCAAGCCTCCATTCTTCCCAATCTCAATTCCAAGCAACTCTAGACCTAAGGTATGTGAGTTTCTTTCATGGGTTCCTTTCACTCATGATACCCAAGCTTTCCTTTTCCTAAATTTCATTCTTTAAAGTTGAGTATACAAATGGGTTTACTAGTATGAACATGTCTATGAACTATGTTAAAACTATGTAAAATTGTGACTATTTTGCTACGATGTGAGCCATATATCTTGGATCTATTTTATGTTTAGATAAGGGGTTTTCATATGAATCTTTTGGGAGTGTTACAAGGTGTTAATTGATGGTTTTACAATAGATTTGCTTGCATGATCTCATCCCTAAATTACATGGTCTTATACCCCCATTGTACACGCACCAAGTGTTTAATAAGATGTATGGTTATGGTTTCTTGAGGAATTGAAGGTCCAAAACATGAGGTATGATATGAATGATGTTATAATGATGAAATCAGCTTATCTACATGATAAATTCTATATAAAGTGTTGCATTAGACCACACTCAACCGAGTTGGGGGTTTGTACTCATCAACCATGTGAGGGGTTAGTACTTCACCACCTAGGATGATTATGGTGTGACCATCATCAACCGAGTTTGGGGTTTGTACTCATCAACCATGTGAGGGGTTTATACTTCACTACCTAGGATGATTGGGGTGTGACTAACATCAACCATGTGAGGGGTTTATGCTTCACTATCTAGGATGATTGGGGTGTGACCAACATCAACCATGTGAGAGGTTTATACCTCGCCACCTAGGATGGTTGGGGTGCGACCATCACCAACCAACCAAAGGTTGGAAAGTTAGTTTGGTCTCTTCTTTAGGTATGATATTTTATATGAGCATCATTTACTTAAGCATGTTTTACTTTAGCATTGATCATACATACCATATTACTATATCATGCCTATAGTCTATTATTATGAATTTTGATTATGACGCCTATTTCTTGTTGCATTACATCCCACACACTTAGTACATTCAAATGTACTAATGCACACTTTTGCCTACATGATATCACCATGTAGGAACCGGTGCTCGAGTCGATTCTCCTCCTCCACGTGGCTAGGTGGTGCTATTCCAAGCTTGTTGGTGAGTCCTCCATTTCGGAGACCTTAGTCAATGTTGCTATTATCTATGTATTAAGACACTATCTTATATTCTATTGACTATGAGGCTGAGGTCGGGAGCTCTTCCTTGGCCCCCACTCTATCTATGTATTTAGGGGTGTATATTGGACAAGTTGTGTATTTATGATATGAGTTGTGACTCCTTGTTTTGGTAATGTTGTTTTGGCAAGCTTTTGCTTAGCCCCATTGCCCTTGTTTTAATATATATGTCTTTTGTATGCTTTCGCGACCAAGGATGTGTTTTGACAAGTAAAGAGGCTTGATTGGGGTGAGTTCCCCATTCGTCGTGTCACGTCCAGGCCCTAGGCTTGGGTCGTGACAAAAAACGTAGACTAAGGTCCCCAAAGTAGAGGACTCACCAACTAGCTTGAGTAGTACCGAACTAGCCACATGGAGGAGGAGGATGATCAACTTGGGCTTCGGTTCGTATATTGTGATATCATGTAGGCACGAGTATGCGTTAGTACGTTTGAATGTACTAAGTATATAGGATACAATGCAACAAGAGATAGGAATGGTAATCAAAATGCATAATAATAGGCATTGGCTTAATGTATGATTAATGCATAAGTAAAACATGCTCAAGTAACTCATGCTCATATAAGATATCATATGCGAAGAACATACCATGCTAGCTTTCCAAATTACAAATCCCTTGGTAGGTTGGTGATGATGCCACCCCATCACTTAGGTGGTGAGGTACAAACCCCTCACTAGGTTGATGATTAGAAACCCCTATCTAGGTTGATGATGATGCCACCCCATCACCCTAGTGGTGAAGTACAAACTGCTCACTAGGTTGATGAGTACAAAACCCCATCTAGGTTACCAGAGGTCTTGGTCCCCCTGAATTGGTCATGGTTTAATGCAACACCTTATAAAGAATTCATCATATACATAAGCTCATTTCATTATCATAACATCATTCATATCATATTTCATGCTTTGGACCTTCAATTTCTCAAGAAACCATAGCCAGACATTTTAACAAACACTTGACAGCTGTGTAATGGGGGTACAAGACCATGCAATTTAGAGATGAAATCATGCAAGAAAATCCATTGTAAAACCATCAATCAACACCTTTCAACACTCTCAAGAAATGTACATCAAAAACCTTCATCAAACCTTACAATAAATCCAAGATTTATAGCTCAAAACATAGCAAAACCGTCACAACTTTACATAGCTTTAACATAGTTCATAGACATGTTCATATTAGTAAACCCATAAGTAAAACCTAATTTAAATCATGCAAATTGAGTAAAATAGAGATTAGGGCACCATAGTTGGAAGAACCCAGTGGTTAAAACCTACATACCTTAGCTTTGCAAAAACTCTTGGTGAAGATTGAAAATGAAGGCTTGAAGCTTGAAGGAAATCCTTAGTTCCGGATGAGGGTTTTGAGACTTGAAATTTGGGAGTTCCAGAAAACACTCAGAAGAATGGCCCAAAACAATATGCGCAATGTTACAAATAATGCAGTGAATGCAACGCAGAATCCGAATAATAATAACCCACCACCACTTGAGGATGTGATTCCACCACCATAGGATCTTCAAGCCGTTGCTAACATACAGAATCATAAAGGCTTGACCCTATGGCAGTGGATGTCACTAGAGCTATTGTGTTACCTCTTTTACCAGTTGATACAAATTTTTTTGTTTCGAGTGGGTTACTTCAAATGCTGCAAAAAGAAGGTTGTTCACAGTCTTACCATTAGAAGATCCGCTTGACCATCTACATAATGTTTTCTTTATCAGCAAAAGTATGATTGGGAACCAAAATCTATCTAATGGATGTCATAGGCTCCATGTCTTTCCATTGTCTTTAACAGGCAAAGTGACACTATGGTTACCCGAGCTCCTATATAGTTCAATCACCACTTGGGCTTAAATGTAGAAGGCATTTTTAGTGGGGTTCTTTCTTCGGTCGAAGAACTTGAAGTTGAAAGATCAGATCAACAACCTTGAGCAGTTGCTTGGTGATTCGATCAACACTACCCAGGAGAGATCTACAAAGTGTTTGAAGAGTGTCCCTGACCACAAGATCATTGATGAACATCTTTGTGGAAATCTTCTATCAAGCCTTGGATGAAAATAGTGAAGCTACTGCTGACACTATCATGAGAGACTCATTTTTAGATTATCCATTTTCGATTATGGTTGAGAAGTTGGAGAAGGTGGTGAAGATGAACCATGCATAGGGGACGGAGATAAGTACATGACTAAAAACACTTTTGTAGTTAGTACAAACTCTGAGCAAGTGAAGATCAATAAGGAGATGATTCAAGAGTTGGCTCAGGTTAGTACTAATGTCGGGTTGTTAATGAAGTAGAATCAGGAACGCATGAATGCAGTCAATCAAGTACCTCTATAAGAACCCATGTATGAGGAGCCCTACTATAAGGAAGACACTTTCTTTGTCACAAATTATATGGGGGATTTTCGAACCAATGTCCAAGGGTCCAATCAGGACTATTGGCACCAAGTTCAAGGAAATTAATATCTAAACTTCAATAAATATGGTGCTTTCAAAGATAATAATCGAGGTGGCTACTACAACATGAACAAGAGAATGGACAAAGATGCTAATTAGGGATGTAGAGATGGTTATAGGAATGGTCTATATGTGCCACCACATAATCGTGACTCTAGGACAGGTAGTTAGTGAATTGAGGAGATGTTCGATAGACTATTGAAGAAGGCTGCGCCCAAGATGAGACCTCGAAGGGGATGAAATCTAACATCTCGAACATTAATTAGAAAAATGAGTCTCATTCTCTTGCTATCAAGCACTTGGACCAATTATTTAGTCAAATAGCGACTCAGTTGAACTAGCATTAGAATGGTACATTGCCCAGCAACACAGTTCAGAATTCAAAAAAATGAGGGGCAGTATAAGATAGTGATGATACATGGAGGAAAGAAGACTATTGACCCATCGATGCCAGTTGAGGATGATGAGGTTCGTGAGGAGATTGTTGATAGCAAAGATGCAAAAACCGGAGATGCTAGTGCAAAGGATGGGGCGAGCAATGAGGTAGTGACACCACAAAAGTTAAAACCCATCCCTAGATCTCCCCCTTCTTTCCCTTAGAGTCTCAAAAAGAAAGAAGAGAAAGGTAAGTTTCAGCACTTCATCTCCATATTGAAGCAACTTTCGATCAATATCCCTCTCATTGACGCATTATAGAAAATGTCGGGGTATGGAAAATTCATGAAGGACTTGGTGATGAAAAAGAGGATTGAGAACCAAGAGATCTCTTAGGAGCTTTAGTATTGCAGTATGATAGCAACAAGGTCCTTGCTGCAAAAGAAAGAAGATCATGGAGCATTCACCATACCCTGCACCATTGGAGATATGAAATTTGCAAAGGCATTGTGTGACCTAGGGTCAAACATCAATCTAATGCCTCTTACAATATTCAAAAATTTAGGCTTGGGAGCTCCTACTCTAATAAACATGCGGTTGTTGATGGTTGACAAGATGGAGAAGAAGCCTGTGGGAATACTGTATGACATTCTTGTTAAAGTGAAAAAATTCATATTACCTATAGACTTCATGATTCTTAATTGTAAGATCGACTTCAAAGTTTCAATCATCTTGGGAAGGCCCTTCCTAACCACTGGACGAATGCTAATGGACATGGAATTGGGTAAACTCAGGTTCCGTGACAAGGTTGTCTTCAACGTCTGCCAGTATATGAAGAAAACCAATGATTTGAAGGAAGTCTCTGTCATTGAGAGTGTGGATGAGGTGTAACTAGAGATACCAATTGAGGAAAGGCTGGGTCTCGAAACTCTAGAAGTTATGTTAATGAACTTCGAGAGTGATGGCATCCTATACTATGATGAGACAATAAAAGCCCTGGGAGTATCTGGTTTCACTAAACATCAGGCTAAACTTGAGTTGGTCTTATAGAGTCGAGAAGCAGCACCTACGAGACTATCCATCAAAGAGCTACCAGTATTAGAGTTGAAGGCTCTTCCATCCCATCTGAGGTATGTGTTTTTGGGTATCAACAATACTTTTCCTATCATTGTTCCTGCAGACCATAATGACAAATAAGTAGATGTGTTGAACTTAGTACTCAAGAAGTTTAAAAAGGCTATTGGATGTACAATTGCTGACATCATTGGCATCCTACCTAGAGTGTGCACTCATAAGATTCAACTAATCAAAGGCTATAAACTAAGTATTGAGCACCAAAGATGCCTCAACCCACCGATGCAAGAGGTCATGCATAAAAAGATCATTAAGTAGTTGGATGTAGGTATGATATATCCAATTGTTGATAGTGAATAGGTGAGTCCGGTCTAGTATATTCTAAGAAGGGAGGTATCACAGTGGTCCCAAATGGTAGCAATGAGTTGATCCTCATGAAACTAGTCAAGTGGTCCCCAAATGCTAGCAATGAGTTGATCCCTATGAGACTAGTCATATGTTGGATGATGTGCATGGATTGCAAAAGCTCAGTGTATCCACTGAAAAAGACCACTTCCTTATGCCATTCATGGACTAGATGCTTGATCGCTTGGTGGGAAAAGGTTGGTATTAATTTCTTAGTGGCTACTCAGGCTACAATCAGATCTATACTGGTCTGAAATACTAACAGAAAACAAACTTTACAAGCCCTTATGGCACCTTTGCATTTAAGAGGATACCATTAGGGTTGTGTAATGCACCAGCAACATTCCATAGATGCATGACACCCATTTTCTCAGACATGGTAGAAAACACTATCGAGGTATTCGTGGATGACTTAGTGTTGTTGAAGACTCATTCAATGATTTCTTGAAGCATTTACACGCGGTGCTTCAAAGATGTAAAAAATGTCATTTCATAGTGAATGAAGGCATTATGTTGGGGCACAGAATCTCCATCAAAGAATCGACGTTGATAGAGCCAAAGTTGAGGTGATTGAGAAGCTTCCTCCACCTATCTCTGTTAAATGTATTAGAAGTTTCCTAGGCCATGTAGGTTTTTACAGGTGCATTATAAAGGGTTTCCCAAAGATTGCACACCCTTTGTGCAAGATGCTTGAGAAGGATGCCAAGTTCGTATATGATGATGCATGATTGAAAGCTTTTGAAGAGTTAAAGTTAGAATTAATATTGGTTTAGGATGTGTTTTGATGCACTAGGGTCGAGTTATTCCCTACGCCTCCCGATAATTGAGACCATACGAGCCCAACTATCTTACTCATAGTCTAGAATTAGAGGCAGTAGTTTTTGCATTCGAGATATGGCGGTACTATCTATACAGGGTCCACTATGAGATTTATATGGACCACCGCAACCTTCTATACATTTTGAGCCAGAGGAACCTTAATTCCCAACGGCGCTGCTGGATTGAGCTCCTAGCAGACTATGATTTGATTATCCTCTATCATTCGGGTAAGGAAAACGTGGTGATGGACGCCTTGAGTCGGAAGGCGGAGAGTATGGGAAACCTAGCTTACCTACCAATTATGGAGTTACCTTTAGCTTTGGACATTCAGTCATAGCTAATAGCATAGTTAGGTTGAATCTTTCAGACACTAGACAAATACTGGCCTTTGTTGGGGACTATTCATCCATACTTAATTAGATTCATGGCAGAAAATTCAAAGATGAAGCCCTAGTTTTTAAAAACTTGGCCCAACATTGTGAAATATTTTTTGCTTTTGGGCCTAGCCATTACAGATTTGTCCCTTTAGGCTCACCCTAAAAGGCATCTCTTTTGTGACAGCCCTTCCTCGTGGGTGCATATACTAAGGTATTGTCTTTTCCTGGGCCAATCGATTTGCACCTTTATCCCTCTTCACACTGCAGCATTATGGAGTATCAAACCCGGTACCTCAGGTTCTTTTACACCCTCAAAGAGGAGTCGCCTAAAACCAATTGAGCTACAGGAATCAATACCTCATAGCACTACAACATGAAGAGGGATGAATTGCAAACCGGCTGGCACAGGCAGAGACAATACCTGAGTATGTGCACCTACAAGGAGGGGTTGTCATATCATTGAGCTTCAGGAGTTAGTATTGCGAGAAGAGGATGATCTAGATATCTATTGATTTTGATGGGGTATTATGGTATGATAACCGCCTATGTGTTCCTAGAGTTAGAGACTTGATTCAGTTTATTCATCACAAGGCATGACTCCAGATATTTTATTAATCCAGGCATCACAAATATGTAGAGTGACTTGAGGCAACATTATTTATCGTATAGTATAAGGAGAGATACCTCAGATGTGTGTCTCGATGCCTTAGCTGCCAGCAGGTAAAGGCCGAGCATCAGAGGCCTAGTGTGGGAGTTCTAGAGATTTCCTATTCCTGAGTGAAAGTGAGAGTGGATCACGATGAATATTGTGACAAGGTTTCCCTAGAATTCCAGCAGTACAATAACATGTGGGTCATGGTGGATCAATTGACCAAGTATGTCCATTCCTCCCAGTGCAGTCTACTTACAGTGTAGAGAAGCTAACCCGAGTTTATATACTGGAGGTGGTCTATTTGTATAGGGTATCATTGTCTATTATCTCAGATTGAGGTTGACAGTTCACATCTAGATTTTGGATAACTTTTCAGAGGGAGTTAGGCACCTAGGTGGACTTAAGCATCGCATTTTACCCAGACAGATAGACAGATGGAGTGTACTATTCAAGTCTTGTAGGATATGTTACAGGCTTGTGTATTGGAGTTTAGGGGTCAACAAGACCAGTGTTTGCCTCTGATAGAGTGTGCATACAATTACATCTACCACTCGAGTATTTAGATGGCTCTATTTTAGGCCCTATATGGTAGGCATTGTTGCACTCTAGTTGGTTGGTTTGAGTCCTTTGAGCCTAAGGCATACAACACCAACCTGCTTTATAATGCCTTAGCCGTAGTTTGAGTGATTCAAGATAGATTGAGGACAACTTAGATTTGCCATCAGAGTTATGCGAATAATAGGCGTTACCTCTTATCCTTCAGTGTTGGTGACTGGGTATTTCTGCGAGCATCTCCCCTGAACAAGGTGATGAGTTTCGATAGGCAGGGAAAACTTAGATTCTAGTGTATTGGCCATTTAAGATATTAAGGTATGTTGGTGAAGTTGTATATGAGTTGGACCTGCCTCCACAATTTTCAACTATCCATCTAGGCTTTCATGTTTATATGTTGTGCTGGTACATTCTATACGAGTCCCACGTGCTTTAGTATAACATCGTTGAGTTGGACGACCGTCTGACTTATCTTAAGGATCTGATAGCTATGTTAGCCAGATATATTTGCCAGCTTTGCCTCTGGTCCATTATAGTCATTAATGTTCAGTACAGATGCCGTCTAATTGAGGATGCTACTGAAACGAACCCAAAGAGTGCCCAAAAATGTGCTTCGAAAATGCCCATAATCGTAATTTCCATATATCTTAAAACCAGTGCAAGATATCAAAAATATGACTTCATATTCTTGCTTAGGGGAAAATTGAGTGGAAAATGGGTATAACCTGAATTTTAGAGGACCCATAGCAAAAAACAAAAATTTCCAATTTTGAAATTCTAGTAGGAGTCCGCGATTGCTCTGCGATGTGGACCTATTGCGAAGTAGTGTATTTTGTTGCTAGTTTTTCTAATCTCGGTCCAAGGCTTTGGGGTCTTGGGCCTAAGCCTTCCTATACATAAAAACACCTACACTTAGTCATTTTTCAACCTCATATCATTCAAGACATTTTCCAATACTCTGTCAAACACTTAGATAAATATTTCACTCAAAATTCAAGTGTCCCAATCTATTTCTGGATCTAAGGATATCAGCCAATCTTGAAGTCTCCATTAAAATCTTCTTCAAGGAAATTAAAAAAATTTAAGGTATGTGGGTTTCAACCATTGGGTCCTTTCACCCATGGTGTCTAACCTTCCTTTTTACCTAAAATGCATGTTTCGGAGTTGATTTACTTATTGGTATTACTTACTATGAATTTGACTATAAACTATGTTGGGGTTTCATGAACTTATGACTGTTTAAGCATCTTTTGAGCTATGAATCTATGATCCATTGTGGGTTTTGATGGAGGGTTTTGATCTAACTTGCATGAGCATATTACCAAGTGTTGCTGGGTGGTTTTACATTGAGTTTTCTTGCAGGATCTCACTCTTGAATTGCATGATCTTACACTAGCATTACACACCCGCCAATTGTTTGATAAAATGTTTGATTTGGAATTCTTGAGTCATTGATGATCCATTACATGACCTATGATTTGAATGACTTTATGATGACGAAAGGAATTTCTATATGAGTTGTTTCCATGAAAAGTACTTATAGTATTGTAAGTTCACCATGTTTAGTTGAGAAGGTGATGCCTCAATTACCATGGATGGTAGGGTGAGACAACCATCAACCAATTAAGAGGTTAATACTTCAATCACCATAGATCGTAGGGTGAGACAACTATCAACCAATTGACGGGTTGATATCTCAATCACCATGGGTAGTAGGGTGAGACAACCATTAACCAATTGAGGGTTTGATACCTCAATCACCTTGGATGGTAGGGTGAAACAACCATCAACCAATTAAGGGGTTGATACTTCAATCACCATGGATGGTAGGGTGTGACAATCCATCATATTGTTGGTCTCTTCTGACATATATAATATGTTCTACATTAGCATGTTTTACTTCAAGCATCATTCACACATGTCATATTATTAGTATGTTATCTGTTGCTTGTGATATTGTATTTTGCCTATGTTTCCTATCTCTTGTTGCATTTCATCCAACATACTTAGTATATTCAAACGTATTAACGCATACTCTATTCCTACATGATGTTACCATGTAGGAACCAGAGCCTCACTTGATCATCCTCCTCCTCCACGTGGCTAGTATGATTTCTCTCAAAGCAAGTTGGTGAGTCCTCAACTCCGAGGACATATTTCTCTTGATTTATCCTATGTATTGACTCTTTTTATGTTGGAAACTTATGATTATGAGGGTAAGCCTGGATATTGTCATGGCAGTTGCTCCTATCTATATATTAGAGGTGTCTTTGGAACCTTATGATATGTTAATGCTATACGATTAGCATGTTATGTCTCTATGGTATCAAAGATGTCCCTTAACCCCATATTTCCCCTTTTCTATCTATTGTTGTTGTATAATTACTTCCGCGACCAAGGATGTGTAATGATATGCTAAGAGACTTGTGTAGGGTCCTTTCAGTTTCCCCATCGCCGTGTCACATCTAACTCTAGGTTCAGGTCGTGACAAACTTGGTATGAGAGCACTAAGTTGTTAATGGTCCTCAACATCTAACACACCACGTCAATATAGAGTCTTATTCATGGTTATGCTGTGCACCACAACTATGAGTAAGAGGCAAGGAGATGTTCTAGGAAATATTTCCCTTCTTTATGATCTATGTCGTGCTATAGAAGTTAGGTAAGGTTTCCCTTCTAACGAAAGTTCTTTGCCATTTTTAGATCATCCTTAACACAAGAGAAAGAAGATCCCGCACACTCAAGAAACAACTGGCTCATGGAGAGCTATGGAATGCTCTCACCTTGATAGTTTAAGCCATGACTAATCAAGTTAAGCAAGGGGCCCAAACCTCTCATACTCCTACTCTGGCATCTCGGGTAAGAAACTTTATGAGGATGAATCCACCGAAATTCTATGTGTCTAAAGTAGATGAGGGCCCTAAAGAATTTGTTGATGAGGTGTACAAAGTGTTGGCTATTATGGGTGTTAGGTCGGAGGAGAAGGCAGAGTTGGTAGCATACCAACTCAAGGGGGTGGCCCAAATATGATTTACCCAATAGAAAGCGGAGAAGGGGAACAACAATGTGATTCTATGGGAGGAGTTTAAGGTGGCGTTTCTCAATCGGTTCTTCCCTCTTGAGCTTAGGGAGGCCAAAATGATGGAGTTCATGAATTTGAAGCAAGGATCTATGAGTGTGAGGGAGTATACCCTCAAGTACAACCAACTCTCAAAATATGCTCCACAATTGGTTTCCCACCCAAGGTCTAGAATGAACAAGTTCGTGATGGGTGTATCCGATTTGGTGAATGAGAAGTGTTATGCCACTATGTTGATTAGTGACATGGACTTGTCCAGCCTAATGAATTATGCCAAACAATTAGAAGGGGAAAAGTTGAGGAAGAGGAGGAGTAGTGAGGCCAAGAGGGCCCGTTTTGATGGTAAGTTCCAAACTCCCAAGGGTGGATGGTTTCACCAAGGCCAAGGGTCTTCCCCTGTTCCTAGTGGGAGATTTGTTAATGACAACTGTCACGACCCAATCCTTGGGCCTAGATGTGACCAGCGAATGGGGAAACCAAAGGAACTCCAAACAAGCCTCATAGTATATCATTACACATCCTTTGTCGTGGAAGCAATTAAAAATGACAATAAGAGACAAACATAAACAAGGGAAATTGTGACTAAAAGAGTGAGAGAGAAAGAGGAAGTAATACTTAAATATCATAAATGAGTCAAGCTCAAGCATAATACACAACTTGTCCAACAACACCTCTAAACATAGATATCTAGCGGGGGCCAAGACAAGCAATCGGGCTCACCCTCATAGTAATATCAATAGGTAATCTAAATATACGAGATATAATCGAAACATAAGCATGAGAGAGGATAGATATTGTCCCCAGACATGACGACTCACCAAATGCTAACTTGAACAATCCGTTGAGCCATGAGGAGGAGAATAAATAGGGGCACTGGTTCCTACATGGTCACATCATGTAGGCATAGAGTATGTGTTAATACGTTTGGGGAGGGAAGATTGTACGCAGTGAAATCCCACACGTGGGGTCTAGGGAGGGAAGATTGTATGCAGACCTTGCCGCTACTTCATAGAAGTAGAGGGGCTGTTTCCGAGAACCCTCATCACAAAACCCATAAGCAGAGAGAAACTAGATATGCCAAAGAAAGGGAAAGAAAGG
>JAABOM020039817.1:0-16621 GCA_011800125.2 Solanum clarkiae
TGGGTTACCACCCATCAATAGGTAATATACTTTATCTTTCAATTACTTTTGAGATGATTCTTTTGGTGGTCATAATACTGGAGCTGTAGGACTGTAGATACAACATATGGCATGTAAATAATCACAAAAGACAACACCATAATGAAAGGAGTAGGTTACACAAATAATGAAATGCATAGGAGGTAGAACAACACATGAACTTTATTTAGTAGAATGAACTCGTGTATCTTGGTATCCAAGTATGTGTGCAAATTTAAAAGTGACTATGTATGAGAGCATATGAACAAGTGAAAGAGTGGAGACATGATTAATAGTTGTATCGGAGTTGGTAAGTGCCTTTATATGCCAAGGAGGAAAATATGTTGCATGCCAAAGAATATGAACTCAAGTAGTCTTACATACCTCGCCGTGCGACCTCAATATTACCTCGAGATAACCTTTCCTTCATCCAAATATTTATCTATAACATAATAGGTGATAAAACTAGGACTAGCAGCCAATAAATACATCTTGGCAGCCTAATCTCATAAAAAAATAAACACGGGTAGCAAGCGGATAATTATAAACCCGAGCGTATTCTTTCAATCTTTTCGCCCCTAATCATATTTGATAATACACGTTCTTATATAAATATCATGTGAAACCTATCTTAGTGCCATAACAGTCTTACAACAGCCCACAAATCACAACACATAACAATTCTATGCAACATATAAATAGGTGGCATAACGTTACACCCCTTCGCTCTATTTTGACGTCGACAATGCCGAACCTGTTTCAACTTTACCCAAATTTTCCTCAACACACATATTAATAAAAACAACCTTAAAACAGTCTTATAACAGTACCAAAGTAGTCATGAAGGAGTGAGGCAATAACCTTCCATCCATCAGCCCACAAGTTCGTACCAAGAACACAATTGCAATATCCTATAAGAACTCACTTTTGCGCATTGTAAAAATGGTGCAACAACCTTTATAAATCATTAAAGAACCTATATTCATTAAGAAAAGTAGCCTCCCTTCATAATCAATCCAACCAAAAAGAGAAAATTTTCCAAATAAATAAGAAAAAATGTATAACAATGTTGGAACACATGCTGTCTAAAATTTTCAGCATATATCTAACCAACATAGTCTCTTGTTTTTCATGAAGAAAACTTAATAAACACATAACTATAATCACTCACCTTTACCATCAAGGTGTAGGACTTCTCCAAGAACCCTAAAAGTCTGTTGTGGATTTTTTTAAAGTAAAGAAAGAGTTGAGAGAAAACTTGGAAAACAATCTGATTTTTTTTGTTCAGGTTAGAACGGCTTATAGGAGCTATTTTTAACTCTTTTTAAAGGGAGACTTTGGCCAACCTGCTAAGGCATTTCTAGCCTTACTTTACTAAGTTGGTGATGCAGCTTCTTTCCCCTTTCACTTGGACCTTATTGGGTTCAAATTGGTCGGGCCTTGGCTGCCCATTTTTCCTTTTTCTCCTTACTTAGTTTTGGGTCCAATTAGTCAAGTGGATTGTGATATAATTGAGTCCTTTTATTATTCATCTTGGGCTGTAAGTATTGTCCATTTATGATGGCAAAATACGGGCTAAATTTGCTCTCTTAACACAAACTTTATTCATAATTGGAATTAGACAAATTGGATGTCGGGCCTCGTCTCCGTTTAGCTAGCAAATTTAAGCTAAGCAAGTAGGTGCCTCACCTGCTAGCTTACTAAGTCCTACAAGCACCTCACTTCTCTCACTTCATTTAAAGTCATGATCTCCTCCATTTGACTTTTTTTAAACTTATTTGTACTCGACCCTCTTCAGCGTTAGACATACATATGGCCCTCTAATTCAAGATTCAAGAACTTTCAAAAATTGGTGCTAATTTGAAAAGCCATATCATATTTCATTTGCATAGAACTAGTGTTGTAAGATGTCGGGTGTTACATGTTTGAATTATTTAATTTGTATAAAAATTTGTGGCGTTTGATCCACGAGCTTTCTCTAGCTTTTTGTTAGAGTTCTTGATGTCAATTTTGAATGATGAGGACCCCTATATATAGTTATAGAATAGAAGATTTACGATGGAATCAAGCTTTCTCCTGGCCAATCTGATTTAAGTGACATGACATATTGGGCTTTAATGAAATAGGCCTATCATTTTGACACATGACATGATCCTATTGGCTTCTTTGTTTGACTTGGCGTGCCACGACATTTGACATGTAGCGACAAGATGGGCCTCTTGGATTAGAGAATATTGGCCTAAAAAAGTGGGTCATCTTTTGTAGCCCAAATACTTAAATTTGGGCTTTTAGTTAAATCGGTATCTTATTGGACTTAATTAACCCAATTATATTAATCCATATTATTCACTTGGACTAATATATTTTTTTTAGTTTAATACAATTTGAAACATATTATGAAATTTATTAAATTTATATAATTACAAATGCTCCCTACTTCAAGTCTTGTCAAGATATTTTTCTTTTAAAGACTAGACTTGAAATATTAAATTAATATTATAATAATGTAACTATTATTATAATAATAGTATTAGAGAGCCACTGATTTATAGTATTCCCACCTTAATGATCGTTGTGGAGGTAAAAACATTAAGGTCCAAGTCAACTAATTTAGTTATCCCTTTTTAAATAGACGTCATCCTCATTTTTTTAAACATAAATCAATCTTGTCCTGACTACCAGAAAGTATTCATCCTCAGGTAATCTCTTCTTCTTTATTTTTTTTAATTTCTATATTCTTTTGTTGTCCCTCTTTCTTTTGGAGGGTTGTGAATTTAAACTTCAATGGGTCTTGAGGTGTGGAGTGATAAATCCTCTCCCATGCCTTGAGACCACCAATTCGAGGCTTTACATTGTTTCTAATGTTTAAACATAGAAGACTACTAACACGAGGCTTTACACTGTTCTAAATGTTCAAACATAGGGGACCACCAACACGAGGCTTTATATTGTTCTAAATGTTTAAACATAGGGGACCACCAACACGAGACTTTACGATGTTCTAAATGTTTAAACATAGGGGACCAACACGAGGCTTTACGCTATTCTAAATGTTTAAACATAGAGGACCACCAACACGAGGCTCTGCGTTATTCTAAATGTTTAAACATAGGGGACCACCAACACGAGGCTTTACAATGTTCTAAATGTTTAAACATAAAAAACCCCCTATGTGAGGTTTTACAACGTTCCCAACGTTTAAAAATAAAGGCCTCCCAATACGAGGCTTTACCATATTCCAAATGTTTAAACATAAGAGATCTCCACCACGAGGCTTTACAATATTCAAACTACTTGTGAAGAGGTGTGCAAAGGGACAATTTTTGTCCACCTTAAGTCATGGAAATTTGAAGATCCGTTTCAGGATAAGCCCACGAAAAGATTAGTTTATGGTGAAAAGGACAAATTTTGTCTACCTTAAGGCATGAAAATTTAGAAATTCTTTCAAGGATAAGCCCGCGAAAAGGCCAGCTTAAGGTGCAAAGGGACAAATTTTGTCCACTTTAAGGCAGGGAAATTTAGGGATATTCTTGTGGCATAAAGGGATAAAAGTTTGTCTTCGCCCCAAGAAAGGCCATTTGAGGGAATCCTCACGAGGCAAAGAGATAGTTATTCATTTTCTCCTTATAAATGACAAATTTAAATGTGAAGGCTTGAAAGCTTTAACTTTTAGGCTCAACAACTTTAAAGAATTTCACTTATGAACATGGTGGATTTGAAACTTCAACTTTAAGAAGGAGAAAATTTGAGACTTCAAATTGCAAATTTCGAGAACTTAAAGTCTTTAATATGCATACTTGATTGATCCGAAACCCCAAATTGGCACTTGAAGAATTTGCGGACTTTAACTTATTGACTTGAAAAATATAAATGATTTGAACACTTCAACTTGCAAACTCAAAGAATTCGAAGACTTCATTTTTTACACTTGACGAATTTGGGGACTTTGATTTGCATACTTTGAGAATCAAAGACTTCAACTTATAAACTCGAAGAATTTGAAGTCTCTACCTTTACGTACTTGATGAAATTGAAGACTTTGATTTGTATACTTAGAGAATCAAGACTTCAACTTGCAAACCCAAAGAATTTAAAGACTTTAACTTTTATACTTGAAGAATTTGAAGACTTTGATTTTCATAGTTGGAGAATCAAAGACTTCAATTTGTAAACTTGAAGAATTTGAAGACTCTACCTTGCATACTTGAAGAAATCGAAGACTTTGATTTGTATACTTGGAGAATCAAAAGACTTCAACTTGCAAACTTGAAGAATTCAAAGACTTCAACTTGCATACTTGAAGAATCTGAATACACCGATTGGTATCCTTTGATAATCAAAGACTTCAACTTGTATACTTGGTTAATTTGAGAACCTACTTGTAGACTTGGGGACTTTAATTTGGAGAGTTAGGAAAAATGAGAACTTCAACTGGAAAACTTGATTAAATTTGAAAACGTTAAGCATGCCATCGAAAAAACTCATATTCCATAGGGCTTTGCCCCCATAAGGAATCAAGTAGGGACATATAGCTTTTTAACACTCATGTAACTATATTTATAATATAATTCCAAGCACCTATGTATCTTTATGAAGTGGATCAAGTCACAATGTAGTTTGGGGGGGGAGAGTTTTTTTTAGGGTACCGTCTATAGTTTATACTCTTGCGAGCCAGGAGTATCATGTATTTTTATGCTCAAACTTCAAGGAGCATAATTTTCCTAAAAGGATAGTACCTCTTAAGAAATTTTGCAATTATAAGACTGATCCTTATGCCATATGTATCGACAAGCTTGTAAGCACCATTTGAGTATACTTCTTGTACTACATATGGTCCATCCCACTTTGAGGTGAATTTACCCCTAGACTTATGTGAAGTGATAATGAGCCTTCTTATTGTGAGAACTTGGCCTCCAAGTTGAAAACACCTCAAGCAAACCTTTTCGTTGAAAGTACGAGACAAACGAGCTTGATAACATTCAGAGATTTTGTTAGGCTTCTAACCTATTTTCATCAAGTGCTTCTAAGTTGGCAAGATGTAGTCGAGCATTTTCTTCCTAGTGAGCCCTTCTTGGATAAGCAGTCTCAATGATGGTATTTGATGCTCAAGTGGCATGACCACTTTTACTCCCAAAGCAATCGAATATGGGGTTGCTTGAGTCGGTGTGTGATATGTCATCTTATACACCCACAAAGCTTCTTTGATTTTTACATGCCAGTATTGTTTGGACTTAGAGACCACTTTCTTCAGAAGATTGCACAAAGTCTTATTGAATGCTTCAACCAGACCATTGGCGGCAGTATGGTACATAGAAGATTTTTGCTGCTTGAATCCAAAGAGATTGCATATCCTATTCATCAACTTGTTATCAAATGCCATTATCCATTATTATGTACCACGGTATGCCAAATCGGTAAATAATATTTACTCAAATAAAGTTTGCAACATTCTCCTTCTTGACTTCTTTATGAGCTACAACTTTGGCCCATTTTGAGAAGTAATCTATCGTAGCCAAGATGTTCAAGTGTCCACTAGAAGATTTTGGCAGTGGTCCAACAACATCCGATCCCCAAGTATCAAATGACCAAGATGCATTAGTCGGGTGTAAAACTTCTGGTGGTTGATGTATGAAGTTTGCATGGAATTGACAAGTTTTGCGTCTTCGAGCATAATCCAAGCAATCTTTTACCATGGTTTGACAATAATACCCCATTCTTTTTATGTAAAAGTGGAGCTTTGTTCTAGACTAATGTGATCCACATACTCCTGAATGTGCCTCTTGCAAAGCTGAAGTCGCTTCTTCCTCCCCCAAACACCGCACGAGCAATCCCTCAAATGATCTCATATACAGTATGTCATTGCAATAGAGAAAACGAGGTGCCCGATAATGAATGACAGTCCTTCTTTTAGCATCTTCTGGAAGTATCCCATAACATAAGTAGTCGATGATATCTTGTCATCAGTCCTCTTTATTGGCTTCAGAAACTGTGACAACATGCTCAAGCTCATTCTCCATATGTTTGTCTTCATCCAACGGTGTCACTACCCATTTTTGGTAGATAGTAACTTGCGTCTGATCAGGAAAAGTCAGAGTTGAGGCAAGAGCATCTAAGGCATCAATGTTTTATTTTTTTCTTGGCATATATTGGAGAGTCACATCACTAAGCCATCCTATCATCTTTTGAGCATAACAGTGATTGGGCCTAGTTCGGGCTTCCTGACCTCATAGGTTCCTAAGAATTGTTTAATCACCAATTGGGAATCACCAAAAACTTGCAACTCCAATTGCTTCATGTCAATGACCATTTTGTGCCCAAGTATTAATGCTCGATATTCTACAATGTTATTGGAATAAAGTTATTTTAATGTGAAAGAGAATGGTAAGACTTCTCATTGTGAAGTGACAAACACTATGCCTGCACCAGCTCCAGCATGATGTGAAGCTCCCTCAAAGTACATTTTCCAAGAAAGTTGGATTTTGATGGCCATTGCATTTTCCTCAGGAAGCTCATCAGTTAATTCCCAATCATCTGGTATAGGATGGTCTCCAAAAAGTCCACTAATGCTTGTCCCTTCACAACTTTTTGGGGGATATACGCCATCTCAAGTTGGTTGAACTGAAGGTACCATCTTGCTAGTCGGTCACTAAGGACTGGTTTCAACATAACAAATTTGATGGGATTTTCTCCAGAAACAGATGGACAGTATGGGTTTGAAAATAGTGCTTTATCTTTTAAATCGAAAATACCAGCGCCAAACACAACTTCTTGATTGGTGAGTAATTTAGCTCATTTAGTGTCATCATTCTACTCAAGTTGTAAAGTACATTTTCTTTGCTTTCATTATTTTTCGAGCTACTAAGGCTCCCACAGAACTTTCTTGTATCGCAATGTAAAGTATCAGTGGCTTTCCAAGTATAGGAGTTGCTAAGAACGAAGGTTTTGCTAGATTCGCTTTGATACTTTCAAAGGCTTTGCTACATGTTTGGTCTCACTTGAAAGGGACTCCTTTCTTCATGAATGACCGAATGATTGACATCTTCCAGCTAGATTCGAGATGAACCTCCTCAAGTAGGCTGACTTTCCCCGGAGACTTTTCAACTCAGGAATGTTTTGAGGCTCGGATATCTTCAAAATTGTGTCAAGTTTTGCTTGATCAATTTCAGTTCCTTGATGTCACACAATGAAGCCAAGAATCTTTCCAGAAGCAACCGTAAAGGCACACTTCATTGTATTTATCCTCAGTTGATATATTTGAAGCAAATCAAACACCATTCATAAGTCTTTCAAATGGTCGCTCCTTGTTTTCGACTCTGCCATGAAGTCACCAACATAATGCTCAATATTTTTATGAAGTAAATTATCAAATATATTTTGCATAGACCTTTGATATGTGGCACCAACATTCTTCAAATCAAAGGGCATCACCTTGTAGCAATAAATGCCTTTCGACGTATGAAATGCCGTAAGTTCTTCATCCTTTGGTGAGATACGAATTTGGTTATAGACAAAAGAATAATCCATGAATGACATTGCCTTATAACCAGTTGTAGCATCAATCATTAGTTCTGGAATAGACTGGAATAGACAGTAGGAAATTTGGGGCATGCATTGTTGAGATCTCTAAAGTTAACACAAACTCGAATTTGGCCATTCTTCTTTCTCATGGGAACAATGCTTCAAATCCACATGGGATATTTAACTTTACGAATGAAACCTGCCTGAATGAGTTTGTTAACATTTTTCTCGATCAATGGGACCAAGTCCGACCTGAAGCGTCTTTGAGCCTGCTTGACAAGAGGAGTGTCGTGCTTGACTGCTAATTGTTCAACCACTATTTTAGAATTCAAACCATGCATTTCTTTATAGCTCCAAGAAAAGACATCCCCATATTCTTTGAGTATGTTTATGTAAGCCATTTCTTCATAAACTTCAAGGAAATCACTGAAGTAAGTTGGCCTTGGTCTTCATTAGTGCTAAGGTTAACTTCTTTTAAGGGATTGATCATGGTCTTCACTCCTTCTTCAAATTCTAGTGGACCACCTCCAGGATCTTCTTCTTGTGGATCATTGTCATTGGTAGATATGTGATTGCACCAAAAAATACCTCCCCACTCTTCATCAATTTTCAGTTGACATGAGGCATCATTCTCAATCTGAGTTGTAACATGACATGGGGAGCCTACACTTTCTTCATTTTTCTTACGCTCTTTCGTGTAAACCACAATGTGACCCTTTGCATTTAGTACCTCTTTACATGAAACTTTAAGTTCCACTCGTCGCTTCTTCCTAGAAAGAATTATGCTTTTAAAATCCTTTTGGATCATGGGTGAAGGAAGCGTTGTTACTTTTAAGTGACTTCTCCGACGCTTTTAATTCTTCTCCTTCAATGGACTTACCCTTTCGAACACAAAAGTTCTTGCAAGAGGCTTTCAAAGTTAATTAAGACAGAGGGTCATTTATTAGAAGAACACACTCATCTTCTACATTGATATAGTTATTGCTTGTCCTTCTAATGGAGATGTGCACTGGTGGCGGTTGGCTATAGCCTAAGCCTTCACGTACTTGCCTGGTTGTACCTTCTGATGGGAGTTTCCCTAGATGAGACGGCTCATCAGGGTAGTACCCATCCTTTGCAAGTAACTTGTAAGCATTTGTATCAAAGCCTTCTGTAAGTTTTATGGGAAAGTGATGTATCTTATGGCGAATTTTGAGCCACCAAATTTCCCAACAGCTTTGAAGATATGTTTATTGCATGGATCTGTTTGATATAAAGAGTCAACCCACCTAGTACATTCCCTTGTATATGAGATGACTGACCCTCCTCTTTCTTCCCTTTTGGGACATAATGTAGTGTAGGGGTTGGCTTTATTTTCGAGGGCATGTTCTTCCCCTTATTTGGACACGTGCTAGGTTCCCAATATCGACTTTGGATCTTTTAATGGCCGCATTGGTTGTTTCGCCTTTAAGCTTATTAGACTTTATCATTTGACACCCTCAAGATTTACCCCTTTCACAATATAACTCTTCAAATAGAACTTTGCATCGGCAAAATGTGACTCAACTTTAGTGAAAGGATTATTATCAGCAACTGTTTTCCTTTCAATTCCATCTTCGAGGTACTTCAAGCATTGATAATGAGAAGGTGAGACAATTTTGTTCTCGTGGATCGAAGGCCTTCCTAGCAATACATTATATGAAGTCTTTGTATTAATCACATGCATCCATGCACTTGACTGCAAATCGTCCATATAAATTCCTAGCTTAATCGAGCCTATAGACCTCTTCCCCTTTGATGGAACCCTTGTATCAACAAACGATTTCACTAAGTTCTTTAGTTGTGATGCCAAGCTTTTTCAACATGTGGATGGGTATAATGTTGAGCCCCGCCCCTTCTTCTATCAAAATTCTATTTATCTTCTTCTCTAGCACATGACCCTTTATATACAAAGAACGATTGTGTAGAGTTTTGCCAAATAGAAGATCATCATCTCTAAATGTGGTCTTTGTGTCACTTGTATGTACTTCTTGAAAAGATGGGTTCCACAGACTCTTCAGAAGACGACGGATATGCTTTCGATGGAATTTACCCACCACTTCATCTTTGTTAGGAGGAGATACCTTCGATGAATCTTTATTTGTTATTTATCCCTTGTAAGCACTGAACCATGATTCCTCAACATTGTCTTGAGTGGCCTCTATGCAGAACCAACTTGGTAAAAATTCCCCAAAAGTCACAGGACGTCGCAGTTTCTGGTGGTGCTACATTTCCACTTTTGGCCCCTTCGGATGCCTGATCGATTTCTGTTTCATTGTTCTCTTCAGTATCCTTTGTCTGATTGGTTGTTCAAGTGATTCTTTCTATGGACACTTCTTTTTGCGTCTCTTTCTAGTCACGAGAATCCAACCTTCATCATCATCTATATCGATTCGAGATTCTTCTTGCTCTAATGGCCCTTCTTCTTCAAGTGTACATATTTGGACTGGATCAAGTGAGTCGAACATGATAGAGATCTGATTAGAGCTTGCCTTTCCATTATCAAGGATAATCTTCTTTTCATTAGCCAATTACATAACCTTGTCCTTGAACACAAAACATTTCTCAAGAGGCTGACTTAGAAGTCTATGATACTTGCAATAATTTGGGTCACTAGTCTTTCTAGATTCATCGGGTTATTTCATCTCTGGTAACTCAATGAGCTTTATCTCTACCAATTCCTCAAAAATTTCAATAATGTTCGAATCCAGAAAAGGCTATTCCTTTTCTTGCATATCTCTCAAGGTTAGCTTTCGGTTTGGATGCTCTTGAAAAGTCATCTTTACAGTTTTTTTCCTACTCTCCTCCGTGATAGACTTCACAGGCGATATATTGATATTCATGGATTCTTTGTTGTCATTACTGGGAAAAAATTTTCCCCATTTATTGGATCCCTATTTGTCCTTTCCTTTGCGAGGATCGCAAACAAACATCCCATCTTTTCCGGCAAAAGACATGCTCAATTGCATATCGTGGGCATGAGTTACTAGATCTTCAAAAGACTTAGGTTTGATCCCTTGTAGGATGTACAGAATCCCCAAGTACATCCCTTGGATACACATTTCTATAGAAGAGGCTTGACTGAGTCTGTCTTATGCAATTAAGGCTTGCATTTCTCCATTGGTTTATGAAGTCGATGACAGGTTCATCCTCTCTTTGACGAGTATTTGTGAGTTCTACCATGCTCATTGTATTACTTGTGCGATAGAAATGATTAATAAACTCATGTTCCAATTGCTCCCAACTGTCAATGAAATGCGACTCAAGATCTGTTTACCGGTCAAAGACATTTCCTTTGAAGGAGCGGATGAATTTTTTGACGAGATAGTCTCTATAGGTCCCAACGTTATTACATATCACCATAAAGTGTGCAATATGTTGCTTTGGGTTTCCTGTGCCTTCGAATTGCTGAAATTTATGGGGTTTATAACCGGCAGGCATTTTGAAGCTATTAATCCTTGCAGTGTACGGATTTGCACACATATGAGAAGGCCTTGTGGAGACATCATACTTGTCTTTAATGGTCCCTTCAATAAACTCCTTTAATGGATCAAGGGGGATCATTCCTTCGGCAAAAACTGGCACCTTCTTGATAGTCGGTGCTTACTTCACAGATTTTAGTCTCTTGAATCTCAATATGCTTCCCAGGTGCATGGCAAGATTCCCCATCTAGTAAGTCATCCACCCTGTCCATCAATATATCAGTGCAGGACTCTTGGTGTTGCACTTACCTAGTCAATCCTTCAATCATCTTCACTAGATTTGCAAGTTGTTGCTCTGAGGATGGAGCATTGGTTGGCATCTCTTGCATGATTGTTAGAGGCATTGAAGAGTAGCATGGATTATCATAGAAGTTGATCTTCAGAGTTCTCACATTATGCGCTGCATATGGAGAAGATTCGTTGGATGAGTCATGACCCTTCTTTTCGGTAGATTTCTTGGAACTAGAGACCTCAAGTAGAGCCAAAGTCTGCTTGATCTTTTCAGTAACACTGCTTCCTTCTTCTGAAGCATTTATAGAGGAAGTCATTCCCTTTGGGGTTGAAGAACCTGTTACACCACATATATTACAATACTAGTTCTATGCAAATGAAACATGATATGGGTTTTCAAACTAGCGCCTATTTTTTAAAGTGTTTGAATCTCAAACTAGAGGGAGATATGTATGTCTAATGCTGAAGAGGGTCGAGCGTAAATAAGATTTATGTCAAATTTAGGAGATCACGACCCTAAACAACGTGAGAGAATTGAGGTTCTTTTAGTACTTAGGAAGCTAGCCGGTGAGTCACCTACTTTCTTAGCTTAAATTGCTAGCTAAACGGAGACGAGGACCGACGTCGAATTAGTCCAAGTTCGATTATGAATAAAGTCTGTGGTAAAGGTATATCTTTAGCCCATGTTTTAGCATCATAAATGGACTATGTTTTCAGTCCAAGTAGGATATTAAAAGGGACCAAGTACATCACAACCCACTTGACTAATTGGGCCCAAACTAAATGAAGAGGAATTAGGAAAAGTGGGCAGCCAAGGTCCATCAACTTTGAGACCCATTTAGGCCCAAGTGTAAGGGACAAGCTACTGCATCACCAGCTTCTTAATATGTACTAATGTGTGGTCAAAGGTTCAAGAGAAAGTCGGCCAAAGAGACCCTTTAAAAGGGCTAAAAAACAACCCTTTAAGTCATTTCACTTGAAACAATTTTTCAGCTTTCCTAAAGACTTTTGTTTTCTCATTGCTTCACTTCACAAGGCAGCCAATGCAACCCTCTTGGATTCTTCAAGAAAACATGAATTTGAAGGCTAAGGTAAGTGGAAATATCCATGTATTTTAATACTTATCTCATTACAAACAAGAAGTATATGCTCGCTATGCTTGTGCTGGAAATTTGGACAGCATGTGTCCTAATCATTGTTGTGAACTTTTCTTGTTATTCAAGGGGATTTTCTCTTCTGGGTTGGTTGATTTATGAAGTATGACTCATGTTTTAACAAGGTATAGTTTGTTAGTGATGTAACTAAGATGTTGCACCACTTTTACAGTCCGCAAAAGTGAGTTCTTGTAGGATATCGCAATTGTGTTCTTAGTACGAACTTGTGGATTGATGGATGGAAGGTTGTTGCCTCACATCCTTTATGACAGATTTGGTAATATTCTAAGACTTTTTTAAGGCTGTTTTTATGTATAGATGTGTTGAGGACAGTTTGGGTAAAGTTGAAACGGGTTCGGGATTGTCGACATCGAAATGTAGCGAAGGGATGTAACGTTATACCACCTATTTTATGTTGTGTAGAATTGTCATGTGTTGTGCTTTATGGGCTGTTGTAAGACTGTTATGGAACTAAGATAGGCTTCACATGATATGTATATGAGAATGTGTATTAGCAAATATGATTAGGGGCGGAAAGGTTGAAAGAATATGCTCGGGTTTATAATTATCAGCTTACTGCCTGTGTGTGTTTTTTAGTAGATAGGGCTGTGAAGATGTATTTATTAGCTGCTAATGCTAGATTTATCACCTTATATATTATAGATAAATATTTGGATGAAGAGAAGGTTATCTCTAGGTATAATGAGGTCGTACAGCGAGGTATGTAAGGCTACTTCAGTTCATATTCTTTCACATGCAACATATTTCCCTCCCTGGCACATAAAGGCACTTACTAACTCCGACACAACTATTAATCGTGTCTCCACTCTTTCACTTGTTCATATGCTCTCATGCATAGTCACCTTTAAATCTGTATACATACTTGGATACCAAGATACATGAGTTCATTCTACTAAGTGAAGTTCATGTGTTGTTCTACTTCCTATGCATTTCATTATTTGTGTAACCTACTTCTTTCACTATGGTGTTGTCTTTTGTGATTATTTAAATGTCTTATGCTGTATCTACACCCCTCCAGTTCCAATAATATGACCACCAAAAGAATCATCCCAAAAGTAATTGAAAGATAAAGTATATTGCTTGTTGATGGGTGGTAACCCGAGGGGTGAAAGAATCACCTAGCCCGGGTCGATCCTAAAACAGGGGGTAGCCCAAGGGGAGAAAGGAAAAGCCTAGCCAGGGCGAATCCCAATATAGATTTACCACTGATCAACTGGTCATTTGTATTACATGCTATGCATGAATTATACAGTAAAGGTAAAGTAATAAAAATAACATAAATTACATAATCCCACAGTATAACTAAAGGTGGTCTCTTATCCTACACTAGTGCATAGTTCCATTTGAGTTTCTGCTTCATATACAGTATTTTCTGCCTTACATATTCAGTACATTATCTCATAGTGACATCTCTTACAGGGGACCTGCATTTAATGCTACAGGTACAGGTGCTAGTAGATCTCCCCAGTAGGAGTACAAGATTTCCAGCTATTGTTACCAAGCTCCAGGTTGCTTCAGAGCTTTGTACATCTAGAGCTTATGTTTTTGTATTGCATAGTTAGTCGAGACGGGGCCTGTTACGACCCTTATTAGATACTTTTCTTTATCTAGAGGCCTTGTAGACTATGCAAATTAAAGTGTGGTCATGTCTCATACTCTAGACACCGTGGCCCCAACGGCCTAGCGATATGCATTTCCTTTTGGCTTGTTATTACTGTTTATTTTCTTAAAGGCATGTCAAATGTAGATATCCCTTATATATGTATAGAAAGCCCTAACGGGACTTTGGGCATGACAGAAGTGGTATCTGAGCGGGTCATCCTAGGGAGTCTTCAAAGCCGTGTCTATGTAGAGTCTTGTTTATCGATGTGTTATGCACCATATTTATAAGCAGAAGGCTACGTTGCATTTAGGAGTTGTTACTTTCTGTTCGTTCTTTAGATCGTGCCATAGAGCTAAGTGTAATAGGTGGATATGTCTAACCCTTAAATAGTTTTGTACAACAAGTATGCCAGAAACTAGGAAGAACAAAGGTAAAGGGAAGGGAATAGAAGTGGTGGTTGGTATACCAAGTCAGGTGAGACCACGAAATGAGGCTCAACATGAGTCTCTGTCACAGACATCTCCAACTCCTTTAGCTTCTGATGAACCTAGAAGTAGTGAAAATCCCCCGTAACCACCTATTGATTCTATCGTACAGGATCTGAGAAATGCAGTCCAACTATTGACTCGTATAGTCACTCGCCAAGGTCAATGGCAGGAAGGTCCAGTCATAGGTACAGGTGGTGCAAATAGGGAAACTGGCACAAAGATACGTGATTTACTTAATTTGGACCCTCCATCCTTCAATGGGTCAGATCCTAATAAATATCCCCCAGACTCTATTGATTAGATTCAGCGCACTTTAAATGTTATGCACATGAGTGGTACAAAAGCTGTCGAGTTAGCAAATATAGGTTGAAGGGTGTGGCTATATTGTGGTATGAAGCTTGGAAGCAATCTGAGGGTATAGATGCACCTCCAACCACCTGGAAGGAGTTCAAAGAGGCATTTCTTGACCATTACTTGCCATTAGAGATCCGAGAGGTCCGTGCAGATCAGTTATTGAATCTCCACTGAGGGAATATGAGCGTGAGGGAGTATAGCCTTCAATTTAATTCCCTGGCCAGGTATGCTCCTAATGTAGTTGCTACTATGGCAGATAGAGTTCGTCGATATGTGGATAGATTAGATACGTATCTGGTCAGAGACTGTACCATTGCTTCCTTGAACAAAGACATGGATATAGTGAGAATGCAAGCTTTTGCACAGAAATTGGAGGATCAGAGGCAAAGGAGAAGGACACAAGAGTTAGAAGGGGCGCAGTCCAAGAAGGCCAGGTTTACAGGGTAGTTTACACCACCCCAAGGTGAGCTTAGGCCTCGGTTTTCTAATAGACCGCCTAGGCCATCATATTCCTACTCTGCAACCAGTGCTCCACCATAACTTCAAGGGTCTAAAAGCAATCAGTTTGGTCAATGAGGTGAGGGACATGGTGCGCGGACAACAGGATATTCGGTAGGCCAGCAAATGACTCCTAGGAAACATTGTGAATAGTGTGGATGAAGTCATTCAGGTATATGTCATGTTAGGATAGACTCTTGTTATTGGTGTGGTGCGCCAGGGCATATGATAAAAGATTGCCCGAGGAGGTGTATAGGTGATATAGCATAATCTACTGGGTCAGCTGTTGCATCATCATCAGTTCCTCCATTAGGTAGGGGTCAACAAGCACCCATGGGTCAAGGTATA
Source organism: Solanum clarkiae (assembly GCA_011800125.2). NCBI lineage: Eukaryota > Viridiplantae > Streptophyta > Magnoliopsida > Solanales > Solanaceae > Solanum > Solanum clarkiae. The sequence goes on from JAABOM020039817.1 coordinate 15,734, forward strand.
GGTTTTAGAGGGGCAGCTAGCTCTAGCGGAGTCCAGAATCGCACTTATGCTCTGGGGAGTCGGCAAAATTTTAAAGCTTCACCTGATGTGGTCACAGGTATGTTTTCCATCTTTTCACATAATGTATATGAATTAATTGACCCTGGTTCTACACTACCATACATTACCCCACTAGTTTCTTGGAAGCTTAAGAGAACACCCAAATTATCAAACAAACCATTTGAAGTGTTCACACCAACCGGTGAATCTATTATGGCTAGAAGGGTTTATTATGATTGTGTAGTAACTGTTTGTGATCGTGACCTATTGATTGACTTTATTGAGCTAGAAATGGTGGAATTTGATGTTATAATGAGTATGGATTAGTTAGCTTCTTGCTATTCCACCGTGGATTGCTGAACTAAGAGAGTGTACTTCCACTTTCCAAATGAGGCAGTTCTTGAATGGAAAAGCAATGTTAGGGCGTCAAAGGTTAAGTTTATCTCTTATTTTTAAGGCAAGAAAGATGATATCTAAGGGGTATATATGACATTTAGTTAGAGTAAGGGATATGGAGATAAAATCACCAACTCTTCAATCAGTTCCCGTTGTGAATGAATTCATTGATGTGTTCCCTAAAGAACTTCCAGGCTTACCTCCAAAATGAGAAGTAGATTTTGGTATTGACATACTTCCAAGAACTCAACCTATTTCCATCCCTCCATATAGAATAGCCCCGGCAGAATTACGTGAATTAAAAGAGCAGTTAAAAGACTTATTGGAGAAAGGTTTTATAAGACATAGTGTGTCCCCCTGGGGTGCACCAGTGTTAATTTGTACGTAAAAAGGATGACACCTTGAGAATGTGTATCGACTATCGATAATTGAATAGGGTGACAATTAAGAATA
>JAABOM020039828.1:0-16619 GCA_011800125.2 Solanum clarkiae
ATAAAAAATATATAAAAACAATGATTAGTCAAGGTTATGAATATTACTATAAATATTATTTAAAAATATGATAATGTAAATAAATATAAAAATAATGTATAAAAGAGAGTTTAACGGGGGTTATTTTTATTATTTCACATGTTTATCCCAGGATAAGTTATCCTGGGATTATTATTCCACCTCCCAGAAGGGATAACTTATCGCAGGACTAATTGTTAATCCTGAGATAAGTTATCTCATCCTATGCAACCAAACAGAGAATTAAAGACCACTAAAAACTATCCTGGGATTAGCTTCCCTTATCCCTCACACCAAATGACCCCTAATAGTTTATGGTGTAAACTAAAATAATATATAATGGTGTAAACTTTTTATATGGTATAGATAAGTTAATGTAATGACCTGTTAGGTTATTTAGATAATTAGTCCTCTTATTCTTATAAATGTCCTTCTCGTAAATTTTTAAAGGAGTTGTTTGGACTATTCAATAACTTCCATTACTAAGTTAAAGGGTAAATTTAAATAGACGAATTAGTTGATGGGCTAAAATGATAGTTTAATTAAAATTGTAGATTACTTATATTATATTTATTAATTATTATGTTAATATAATTCAACACTTTTAATATATAATTAGGTTTTTATTTAAAAATAGAATATAATAATAAAAAGAAAAAAGGAGAAACCATACATAGAAGCGACAGACGCCACACTGCTTCAGGTGAGATTTTCATTCTCTTAATTGTTGTTAACTGCTAGTAAAGTTAATAGTTGGTAATTTAGTTATCCTTAGGATATGTATGGTAATTTTTAATTATTGCTATTACTGAAACTTGTTAGTGAAAATAAAGAATCTTGGTTTAATGTCTATTTTTTTAATATTAGTGTGATGAAATCTTCTTGGAATTGGGGAAGTGTTTGTAATTAGTTGATTTTCACAACAAAGAGATAATTTAAAGACACTTATATGACATAATGGTAATGACTTAAGGAATTGAATAGGAGTAATTGGTTACTGGAAAGTGTGCATAGGTGCTCAGTTTGCTAAGTGACAACAAATATGGTATTGCACGTGATAATATTCCCCTTGGTCATTCATGAGAAAATAAAATTGCGTAGGTTTTGATAATAATGATAAGTTTGATCAATTTGTGTATCAATTTCCTATTCCATGCATCTTTTTCACCTTTACACTTCTCCTTAGTGTGGTTGGGCCTTCGGATTAGTAGAACTATTTATTATGTTGTGCATTTTCGCGGATTAGTAGAACTATTTATTATGTTGTGCATTTTCGCGGATTAGTAGAACTATTATGTTGTGCATTTTCGGATGCGTATATGTATAGGTATATGTTTTTATATTAATATTAGGGGTTTATATTATATACACATCATTAGATTTACATATTGAAATTTAGGAACCTGACTATAGATTTGAGTGTCTTTAGTTTGAAAATCTTATCGTGAATTCCTTTTTTTTTTTTTAGATCATGGTGCCACATATTCTATTTGAAAGGGGAAGAACTTAAGTCTCGCAGTGAGTGTCCAATTATTAAGGCAAGTGAACTTCCAAAACTTTGTAATTCTCGTAAAATTCTCAAATTTTTCTTTCTTCCACGTGTGATTCATGAAATATTTTAACATTATGAAAATGGGGTGATTAAATGTAATGTGAGTTGGTGTGGTGTTGTAACACTTGAATTGAAAATGTGGTTAAGTAATGAGAATTTTATATTGAGTTATGTGGTTGTGTTTCTTTATTGGACCCGTATATTTGTGATAGTTGAGGTGACTACATGTTGTACTAATATTTGTTGTATTGTGATGCATTACCATATCCTATATTATTGACGTTATATTATGCATATGGATTGACATGAGATTGAGTGTGTGTTGAGATCACTAATTATAATCTAAGTTGGGTACGTGGAGATCGTCCGTGTCAGGGATGGTTAATTTTATAATAGTGCATTGAGATCGTCCGCACAGACACGTAGAGACCGTCCGTGTCGGTATATGGACCTTGCGAGTCCCCCATGGGTTACAAACCCTCGACGTATTCCCGAGAGGTATTGTGTATATATGATTTAGAGATGACTTGGCATTTTTTGAGGTATATCATTTCATGGTATTGCACTGCATCTCATCCTTGCATTTCCTGTGTGGCATGATGTTATTCCTGTGATTGACTATTTTATCTCTTATGAGTTGTGGCTTGTGATCTTGAATTGTGATATTGTGGAAACTATCTTTACTGTGTATTATGTGTTATTGGGCTGGGCTGATTTTCTATGCAGGTTATAGTTGTGGACGTCAGTTGGGATGAAAGGAGTTTGTGTATTCTATTTGACTTGCTTTGTTTTGTTAGTTAACTTGCTGGGGACCATGTGGTTGGTACTCACCCCTTGCTTCTACATTTTTATAGGTTAGACATTCAGATCTTTGTGATACTCTCTCTTCTCTTCCTATCCGAGGCTTTTTTTGTGAGGATTAGTGAGATAGTTATTTGTCATCTCGGTGAGCTTCATCCTCCTATTTACGATCTTGTTCTACTTTAGAGACAATATAATTTAAGACCTGTCTTTTTCTTCCATTTTTTGTAACATATTAGAGGCTTGTACACGTGATAACCTAGTTTTGGGGAATTTTAATTAAGTTGGCTTATCTTCAGCAGTTAAGCTTCCATTTTTATTATCTTTTCGCATTTTTATTGTTATAATTGGATTTTAGGCTGACTTGTCTTGGTGAGATAAGATAAGTATCATCACGTACATTTTTGGATCATGACAGTTAAACTCGTTAATATTAATATGTTAAATACAAATTACGGTTTTCATTTTTGTTTTCTAATAATAGAATGTGGTACGTAATTAATTTTTTCAAAGAAATTATAAGCATCTAAGACCACTAATTTAAAGCAATATGAAACCAACAAAATTCAGTGCTTCTCATGTTGTACGTGGACAAATTACAGAGCTAGTAATTATTATATAACTCTTTTTTCTTCTTCAAACAAGTAATAAGCATGTAAGACCCACTAAATCAACATAAAACCAACAAAACTAAAGTGGCTTTTCATTTTATATGTGACAAAATAAACAGATGGTTATAATGAAAGTGAATTTAGAATTTAAATTTTTATGTATTTAATATTTAAAAATTTTTATATTAAGTTTATTATATTTTTAAAATTATGAATTAGTTTATTATTTATTGTAAATTTTATAAATCTTTACATATAAATATATGTTTTATGTCCAAATTGAAGTACCATCAAGCAGGTGTTGATACGTCATTTGGATTTTGGGTAAAATCGAAATGAAATTGATTTTAATAATTATTTTATTTATTATTGTCATGTCCCGGGAGGATACCCTAGACGTGATTGGCACTCGGAGACTATTGCTGGCCTCCAAGCGGACCATTCAGTGTCTTTGTCATTGTTCAGTCAATTCATCAGCGAAAAGGAAATGATATAATGAATATAAATACTATCATATCAGTGGGCTCATACTACCAGTATCAGTCTATTATAAGAAAACAAAATAGATAACGAAAATCTCAAATGTAAAGAATGAAAGAAAGAGGGAAAAGAACCCTCCACATCAACATCCACATCTATGTCTATGAAGTCTCTATACTATAGTCTGAAGCATTACCATGATAGGTCATGGCTACCAAACATCAAAAAAAAAAAAAAGAAATTGTCCAACAATAAAAATAAATATCCTCCGAATGTTGGGGATGACTCATCACTGTTAGGAATAGGGAACTCTGAACCTCAACGATCGAGCTGCTGAAGTCTTCGGTCTACAGTATCTGCATCATAAAACGATGCAGCGCCAGAGAGGCGTTAGTACATGAAATATATTGTATGTAAAACGGGCTAAGAAAAATGAAACAACTTAATCATCACCAGTCCATTACTCAGCCTCACCTCAAATATAAGAGATAAGACTCTGTCACCTCACTAGCTAACAAGCATCAAACATTCACTTCACGTCGGAGTTTTATCATCATGAAATATATTTGGGAGTTTCTATAACTGAAAACCACTATCTATGAGCCGGTAGTGATACAACGAAGAGATGTCATTGCCACATCCATCCAGTACCTTGCTGGGGTAAAGGACGAGTCTGTCAGTAGATCCAGTAGTCTGTCAAGTCCCCTTTCGTGACAAAAGAAACATCCGCTTTCAAGGTCTAATCCGCTTCCATGCTGGCCACGTAGTTAATGGGTTCAAGTGGGACTCATTCTTACCTATTTCGATGCTAATACTCCTCCCAAGACTCAACATGCTCATAAATCTATCATTCCTTCAGGAAACCTCATCACTTAGCCTCTACGAGCAAGATTTTCTATCCAATCTAAGGGAATTATACCCATTCAACTCTATCAACAATAGCCTCAGCTATCACAGTCATCCACACTCTCAATTCAGGACTCAGACTCAGTCAGACATCATTCTCAGACATTCAAGGCTCTAGACATCCCCTAAGTTCATTACTTAAGTCATTATAGAGAACAAATTTTAAAGATCAAGTCACAATCGTATAATAAGGTAAAAATACAGTAAGCTTTAAACATGATGATCATCAGTTCATGATATAAAATTGTTGTTTAAAGATTTAAAGTAAGAATTTAAGCTAGTATACAAGAATTTAAAATAATTATTCAAGAATTTAAAATAGTCATTCAAGAACTTAAAGTAATTACTCAAGAACCTTCAAGAATTCATACATCAAAGCTCCTAGGCATGAATTTGCTATCTTAACTCTACATTGGCACATGGGAGATCAATCTCATTCTTTTGGATAGCCTTTACATACCTGGGAATGATAAATTTTGAATTCTCTTCTGAAACCATTACATTCTCTCTGCTTCTTCTCTCTGATTTAGCCTAAAATAATTAGTCTTAGGATGGTTTTGGGTTTAAAAACCCTTTTGTATGAAAAAAGTATTAAAAATCTACTTGGCGATGTAAAAATATATCAGAGGTTTTGGGTTTAAAAACCCTTTTGTATGAAAAAAGTATTAAAAATCTACTTGGCAATGTAAAAATATATCGGAAAGGATGAAATTTACCTTCCCAAATTAAAATAAAAAATGATCTTCCTCATACACTAGTGTGCGACGTGCACTAGTGGATTTTTCTAAGTTTTCGCGAATTCTCAATTTTTCGTAAAATTTTAGAAAATTATAAGTGTGGTTCCGCATCCACTCCGCATCACGGAAGGGGCGCGGAATCCTCACTATTTTTTGGTTTTACTTAAAAAAAATTAAATCGTATTTTTCGCAATAAAGCCGAGTCGAAACTATTTTCCAACTCAATTTTTGCACTAATCGCAAATCTGGTCTCGAATTTTCTATCAGAGTTTGGGAAGATACATTGCGTGCGGGCGATTTAGTAATTTCACAGAGTGTTACATCATCTTCCCCTCGGAATCATTTGTCCTCGAATGATGAGTAAAGGTCGAACGGGGACTCGAATAACCTCAGAATCTCACCTCATTCCTCACTCGGGAACACTTGAATTCTCACTATCCATCATCTATCTATCTCTATCTTAGACTTTGAAATGAAGTAAAACAAGACATCAATTGAATGGAAGGAATCATTCGAAAAAGCTAAGGATAGGAGTATTTACCTTCGACATCACCGTCATTTGGCACGAATAGATGCAGGTATCTGAGTTTCATCGCTTCCTTAGCTTCCCACGTAGCTTCCTCAACAAATTGATTCTTCTATAAGACTTTAACGGAGGCTATCTCTTTGTTCCTCAGCTTACGAACCTGTCGGTCAAGAATCTGGACTGGAACTTCCTTATATGCTAACTTATCCTTCATGCCTGTACTCTCCACAGGAATTGCTAAGATTGGGTCCCCCAAACACTTCTTCAGCATAGATACGTGGAACACCGGATGAACTCCATCTAACTAGGAAGGAAAGTCTTAACTCGTAGGCAACCTTCTCAATCCTTCTTACAATCTGGTATGGCCCAATATAATGGAGACTCAGCTTCCCCTTCTTGCTAAATCTCATGCCCCCCTTCATGGGTGACACCTTCAAGTATACCCAATCATCTACCTCAAACTCCAAATCTCTCCTTCTCACTTCAGTATATGATTTCTAGCAACTCTGGGATGTCTTCAACCTTTCCGAATGACTTTCACCTTCTCCATATACTGGTGTACGAGGTCAGGCCCAATCATCTCAGCCTTACCTACCTCAAACTAGCCAATCAGTGATCTATATCTCCTTCCGTATAATGCCTCATACGGGGGCATCTGGATGCTGACATGATAGCTATTGTTGTACGCGAACTCAATCAACGGTAGATGATCGTCCCAATTTCCCTTGAAGTCAATAACATATGCCCTCAACATATCTTCCAGGGTCTGAATAGTGCACTCTGCCTACCCGTCTATCTGAGGGTGGAAAGTGGTACTCAAATTTACCTTCGTATCTAATCCCTTCTGGAAAGATCTCCAAAATTGAGAGGTGAATTGAGTTCCTCTATCCGAGATGATGGGAAAGGGAACCCTATGCAACCTCACAATCTCTCGAGTATAAAGTCGGGCATACTCCTCAGCCGTATAAGTTGTCTTAGCCGCCAAAAAGTGGGTTAATTTCGTCATCCTGTCAATAATCACCCATATTGAATCATGCTGCTTTCGGGATCTTGGTAAGCTGGTAATAAAGTCCATGTTGATCACCTCCCATTTTCACTTTGGAATTTTAAAGTTCTGAGCTAATCCACACTGTTTCTGATGTTTAACCTTAACCTATTGGCAATTGGGACACTTGGAAACAAATTCAACAATGTCTTTGTTCACCTCATTCCACCAATAGACTTCCATCAAGTCATGGTACATCTTGGTGGAGCCAGACAAATGGAATATCTCGTACTATGAGCTTCGGTCATGATTCTGTCTTGAACACTATCAACATCAGGTACACACAATCTCCTTTGGTATCTCAATACCCCATCTCCCCCTTTGGAGAAGGCCATCACCTTTTGCTTGTGAACCACTTCTTTCAATTGGAGTAAGACAGGGTCTTGATCTTGCTTTTCTTTCACCTCAGACACTAAAGATGAAGCAGAACCATTCTGAACATTGACCCCACCTTCGTTGTTCTCCTCAAGTTGCACTCCCAATCGAGCCAATCTATGCACCTTCCTAGCTAATTCTCTCTTCCCCTCCTCCACATGGGTAGTGCTACCTGTAGATATCCTGCTAAGAGCATTAGTGACAATGTTAGCCTTACTTGGGTGATAGAGAATGCTCATATCATAATCCTTGAATTACTCCAGCTATCTCCTTTGCCGCAGGTTGAGCTCTTTCTGGCTGAACACGTACTGTAAGCTCTTATGGTCAGTGAACATGTCCACATGCACTCCATATAGATAGTGACGCCAGATTTTAAGTGTGAAGACTAGTGCCGCCAACTCAAGATCATGAATCGGATAATTCTTTTCATGGACCTTAAGCTGTCTAGAAACATAAGTTATCACCTTCCCTCTCTGTATAAGTACACAACCCAACCAACTCTGGATGCATCACAATATATCACAAAGTCACCCATCCCATCTAGCAAAGTCAATACTGGCGTTGTAGTCAACCAAGTCTTCAACTCCTGAAAACGCTTTTCACATACCTCAAACCACTGTAACTTAGCCTTCTTCTGAGTCAGGTTTGTCAAAGGAGCTGACAGAGAAGAGTAGCCTTTAACAAATCTGCCATAGTACCCGACCAAGCCCAAGAAACTTCTTATTTCTGTAGGAGAAGTGGGACTTGGCCAGTTCTTAACTGCCTCAATCTTCTGAGTATTAACCCGAATATCATCTCCCAAAACAACATAGCGCAAGAAAGCCACTGACTTGAGCCAAAACTCACACTTGGAGAATTTTGCATACAACTTATGATCCTTGAGTGTTTGCAAAAGCACTCTAAGGTGATTAGCATGCTCTTCTTCATTCCTCGAATACACTAGTATGCCATCAATGAAAACGATTACAAATATTTCAAGGTATAGTTTGAATACCCTGTTCATCAAATCTATGAAAGCTGCGTGTGCATTCATTAACCCGAAAGACATGACCAAGAACTCAAAGTGGCCATACCGTGTCCTAAAGGTTGTCTTTGGAATGTCACTTTCCCTCACATTCAACTGATGGTAACCCGATTTGAGGTCTATCTTGGAGAAACAAGTAGCACCCTGAAGCTGGTCGAAGAGGTCATCTATTCTGGGAAGAGGATACTTATTCTTTATAGTAACCTTGTTCAACTACCGATAGTCTATACACATCCTCAAAGATCCATCTTTCTTAAGCATGAATAGGACAAGAACACCCTAAGGTGAGACAGTAGGCCTTATGAAACCTTTGTCTAACAAGTCTTTTAATTGCTCTTTCAATTCTTTCAACTCTGCGAGGGTCATTCTATAGGGCAGAATTGAGATAGGTTTGGTCTCGGGGAGAACATCAATCCCAAAGTCAATCTTCCTATCAGGAGGGACTCCGGGAAGATCATCAGGAAAGACCTTGGGAAACTCATTCACTATTGAGACTGACTCAAGAGTAGGAGACTCAACATTATCAGACTTTACTCGCACGAAGTGGTAAATACAACCCTTAGATATCAACTTTCTAGTGCTAAGATAGGATATGAATTTAACCTTAGGGGCAACAAAACTTCCTTTCCACTCTAAGATAGGTTCATTAGGATATTGGAACTTAACAATCCGGGTTCTATAGTCAACAGAATCATAACAAGCATGAAGTCAATCCATGCCCATTATTACATCAAAATTAACCATCTCCAACTCTATCAAATCAACTAAAGTGTCTCTATGATAAATAGACACCACACAATCTCTATAAACTCTCTCAGATATGATAGACTCACCAGTAGGAGTGGAGACAGAAAAGGGCTAAAGTAAATACTCGGGAAGAATACCAAACTTCCTAGCCATATAGGGGGTCATAAAAGACAACGTAGCACCACGATCAAGCATAACAATCATAAGTAAAGACACGAAACATACTCGTGACAACATCTGGTGCAGCCTCCTTTTCCTGACGGTTACCCATGGCGTAAAGACAGTTTGTCCCGCTTCCTATACCCGTAGTAGTGTCACCCCTATGTTGATTACTTATTGGAGGTGTTGTCGAAGACTGAGCTATGCTGCTCCCCTCACCTCGCCTCCTCTTCGGACACTCATAGCTGAAATGACCAGCCTGACCATAAGCATAACACACATCCTTGCCCACACGGCACTCACCTTGATGAAGCTTACTGCACTTGCTGCAAGGTGGCTTTCCCCGTATACCCTGAGTCACACTGGCCTGAGATTGAGCACCTGCGGTTCTGAAATTCTGATGACTCTGAGATTTCTGATCATACCTGGTTGGTTGCACGGGTGCACTTACTACAGATGGTGCGGGATGTGATGATCTCTTCTGAAAATAAGATTCATCAACTCTAGTCTGTCTCTGCGGGCTAGGCTCATATCCCGCTAACTTCATTTCCTACTCAGATGCTTTTCTCTATTCCTCCTCTGTCTGCTGAGCATACAGTACAAGTCTGGAGACGTCTATACCTGGAATCAGCAACGCCGCCTTACATTCTCTTTGCACATATCTAGCTAGGCCAAACACAAATCTCTTCATCCTCTGTCTCATATCTTTTACCATCTCGGGAGCATACCTTGACAGTTTGATGAACTTAAGGCTATACTCCTTCATAGTCATCCCTCTCTGTATCAGATTCACGATTCATCCGCCTTCGCCTCCCTCAACTCTTGAGGAAAGAAGCGATCAAGAAAGGCGGCTTCAAACTCATCCCACGTTGCAGGCTCCGCATCCTCCCTTCTACTCCCCTCCTACTGAGTGTACCACACATTAGCCACATCCTTCAGCTGGTAGGACGCAAGCTTAACTCCCTCAATCTCGGTCGCATGCATGGCCCTCAGGACTTTGTACATCTCGTCAATGAAATTCTATGGGTCTTCCTCCACTTTCGACCCCATATGCACTGTCGAGTTCATCCTCAATAAGTCCATAAGTTGGGTTGCAGCTGAGGGCTCCTGCGATCCGGAACTAGGTGCCTGAGAACCTTGGTTGTTCCCCTGTGAGGCCACTAACTGAGTTAGCATGGTGATGACTCCTCTGAAGTTTGCCTCAGTAGTGGAAGCTGGCTGAGGATGAGCAGAGGGCGCCTAAGGGACCTCAACAGTCCTAGCGGGACGTCCCCATCTCCTTGTCTCAGTTTGCATCGGAGCCTCCGGTTGGGTGTTCTCAGCAACGGGAGTTGAGGCATCTCTTTGAGTGGCTGTTCTCTTTGGCGGCATTTTTTGTAAGCTTAAGACGCACGAGTTAAAAGTAGAATTTCACAAGTTAACTCTACAACATAAACTCAGATCATAAAAAAAGAATAACACTTCCTAATGTCCTATGGCCTCCTATTTATAAAGTATGGTGCACAACCATAAATAAGACTCTACTAGACACGACTTCATAGACTCCCTAGGACACTCAAACTCTGGGCTCTGATACCAAGTTTGTTAAGCCCCAGGAGGGTACCCTAGAAGTGACTGGCACTCGGAGACTATTGTTAACTCCCAAGCGGATCACTTAATCTCTTTGTCATCATTCAGTCAATTCATCAGCGGAAAAGAAGTGATATAATGAATATAAATGTTATCCTATCAGTAGGCTCATACTATCAACATCATTCTATCATAAGAAAACAGAATAGATAACAAAAATCTCAAATGTAAAGAATGAGAGAAAGAGGAAAAAGAACCCTCGACATCAACATCCACATCTATGTCTATGAAGCCTCTATACTATAGTCTGAAGCGGTACCACGACAGGCCATGGCTACTAAACATCAAGGAAAAAAAGAGACTGTCCAACAATAAAAATACATATCCTCCGAATGCTGGGGAGGACTCACCACTGTCAGGAATAGGGAACTCTGAACCTCAATGATCAGGCTATTGAAGTCTTCGGTCTATAGTATCTGCATCATAAAATGATGCAGTGCCAGAGGGGCGTTAGTACATAGAATGTACTGTATGTAAAACGTGCTAAGAAAAAGAAAATAGTTTAATAATCACCAGTCCATCACTCAACCTCGCGTCATATATAAGAGACAAGACTCTATCACCTCACAAGCTATCAAACATCAAACATTCACTTTACATTGGAGTTCTATCATCATCAAACCTATCTGGAAGTTTCTATAACCGACAACTACTACCTATGAGCCGGTAATGATACAACGAAGAGATGTCGTTGCCACATCCATCCAATACCTTGCTGGGGTAAAGGATGAATCTGTCAGTGGATCCAATAGTCTGTCATGTCCCATTTCGGGACAGAGAAAACATCCGTTTTCATGGTCCAATCCTCTCCTACGCTGGCCATATAGTTAATGGGTTCGATTGAGACTCATTCTTACCCATTTCATTGCTAATACTCCTCCCAGGACTCAACATTCTCATAAATCTATCAATCCTTCAAGAAACCTCATCATCCAATCTCTACGGGCAAGATTTTCTATCCAATCTAAGGGAATTATACCCATTCAACCCTATCAACAATAGTCTCAGCTATCATAGTCATCCACACCCTTAATTCAGGACTCGGACTCAGTCAGACATCATTCTCAGATATTCAAGACTCTAGACATCCCCTAAGTTCATTACTCAAGTCATTATAGAGAGCAAATTTTAAAGATCAAGTCACAATCATATAATAAGGTAAAAATACAGTAAGCTTTAAACATGATGATCACCAGTTCATGATAAAAAATTGTTGTTTAAAGATTTAAGATAAGAATTCAAGCTAGTATGCAAGAATTTAAAATAATTATTCAAGAATTTAAAGTAGTCATTCAAGAACTTAAAGTGATTACTCAAGAACCTTCAAGAATTCATACATCAAAGCTCCTAGACATGAATTTGCTATTTTAACTCTACTTTGGCACATGGGAGATCAATCTCATGCTTTTGGGTAGCCTTTACATACCTGGAAATGACGAATTTTAAAGAACTTTGAATTCTCCTCTGAAACCTTACATTCTCTCCTCTTCTTCTCTCTGACTTAGCGTAAAATAATTAGTCTTAGGATGATTTTGGGTTTAAAAACCCTTTTGTATAAAAAACGTATTAAAAATCGACCTGGGGATGTAAAATTATATCTGGAAGGACGAAATTACCCTTCCCGAATTAAAATAAAAAATTATCTCCCTCGTATACTAGTGCACGACCCCCACTAGTGGATTTTTTCAAGTTTTCATGAATTTTTGATTTTTCGTAAAATTTCAAAAAATCACAAGTATGGTTCCGCATCCACTCTGCGTCGCGGAAGGGGCGCGGAAACCTCACTGTTTTTGATTTTCTTTAAAAAAAATTAAATCGCATTTTTTTCGCCATAAAGCCGAGTCGAGACCATTTTTCGACTCAGTTTTTCGCACTGATCGTAAATCTGATCTCTATTTTTCCATCGGAGTTTGGGAAGACATGTTGCGTGCTCGATAAATTTTAGAGGTGTTTTGGTAATTTCATGGGATGTTACAATTATACATCTAATTAAATTAAATATAATACACATTTATTAGTTGTTTGTTGTTGATTTGGCTCAATGTTTTTAATTTTTAAGAATCACAACGTTATTTATCAAAGTGAAGAATAATATTTAGAAGAAATACATTCTTTTAAAAAAATTTAGGTAAATCTCATTATAAAAAAGAGCTTTGATCTAATTTACATATAATTACCTTTATATATCTGTGTGTGTGTTTAGGTATTTGTAGACCATAGATACATAAAAACCTATAGTCACTTATTAAAAAAAAACAAATCTAATACTAAGTTTCATTTGATACGAGAGATAAGAGATAACTAATTACATAATTAATTTTAGAATGAGTTTAGTTTATATTTGATTAGAATAAAATAACAAGATAACTTATCTTAGAATTAATTATTCTAAAATTATATTGTTATTTAAAATAAAATAACAATTTTAAAATAACTTTATTCCTAACTAAACGAGCTTGAATGAATTAATGTTTTCCAAACAAAGAAAAGAAGTTTGGTGGGGGCAATCCATGTGCATGAACCCTAAAAAAAAAAAGATGGAAATTAGTCTTCCAAACTCGAAAGGCACTGCACAAACACACATGTTTGGAACTTTTGGCAATGCATGCATAGAGATTATAAAGTTTGTGAATAATTTTACTACAAGTTAACCACATGATGATGAATAATTTTGGGCCATTGCATGTGATGCCTCTATCCAAATACTTTTCCTAAGGGTTTAAAATATTTTTAAATTATATAAAATTAATTTTAAAAAAATATTAATAATCCAATGCAAAAATATAGATGCTGTTAATAGGTTAAAATGAAATTATTAAAAGCTATCGATTAAGACAAAATAACATTGTGAATAAGTTTTAACTTATAATATAGACCATAGTAACCATATTATTAATTTTTATAAAGTTTCCTAATAAATTAGGACATATTTTTATTTTTAATATTTTTTAAATTGAAATAAAATAAATATTTATAATATATTCCTTAGGTTTAAAGTTAAAATGAAAACAAAATTAATAATAATTCCATCGATGATATTTTCTAATTTGAAGCAATGTGATAGTTTTCAGTTTGACATTATGATTATTGTATTTTAACTTTAAAATCGAGGATCATATCGACACGCACTTATATAATGGTCGGTGGACATTATATCATTGGAAGGGTCAAAATGAGAGCACGTGAAGTGAATGTACAAATTTATATTTCAATGATTCCTGCACATACTGCTGCTCAAATAGTATATTAGACTAAATAACAATACTCATAGGGTTTAGGGTAGGGGATTTTTGTAATAAGGTCAATTTGAATGATTATTTAGTGTCATTAGCTGGTCAAGGTAAATAACTTAACATTTAATTAAGTGTATGAGTGCGCTTAGCATATTACACCTAGGTACCGAACTAAAATTTGAACTTTATGATTTTTTGGTTCTAATATTTTGAAGTAATTGATTTTAAATTAATTATTTGTATAGATTTAATAAATTTTTAAGATAAAATACATGATTTAAATTTGGTCAGTTGGTAAGTATCCTCCTCTCACTTTTTTATTTTCTTGATGATTTGAATTCACAAGCTTAAGATTGAAGGTGAAGGAGGATACTTGCTGCGAGAACAATCTTTTCGTGTCCTCTCAGGATCTTGGGCATGGTTTATACTTGCTTCTTCTTATAATTATATTAGTTCTCTAGTTTTCACGCTTCTTGAAAAATCACAAACAAGAAAATATCCCACAAATTCATGGGATATTCATAAAGAGAGCAAAATCTCGAATGTCTCCAAATTCTTAGGTATTCTTAAATAAATCATGGTATCAGAGCCACGCCATTGACGACGGCGATGGCGACGACGATAAGGTTTGAGGAAGCTCAAGAATGATGGAAACTGCAGAAACAAGTCGCGAATCAACTGGAGATCGCGAATCGACTGGAAGATCGCGAATCAACTGAAAAATCAATTGAAACACTTGATGTCGTGGAGAAGAATAGGAATCATCCTTTATATCTTCATCCATCGGACACGCCTGAGAGTGTACTCATCTCGGTTCAACTCACAGGGACTGAAAACTACTCCTCTCTATGGAGTAGATCGTTGCTAATCACACTTCGCGCCAAGAGCAAACTGGGATTTGTTCTCGAAACATGCAGAAAATCAGATTACGGCCCTGAATTAGAGGAACAGTGGAAAAAGTGCAATGCATTTGTTCTCGCATGGATTATGAACACGGTATCAAAGGAGCTGTTAAGTGGAATTGTATATGACTCGGATGCGGCGACGGTTTGGGCACATTTGAATGAGAGATTTAACAAAGTGGATGGATCTAAAAGCTATCAACTTCATCGGAAAATCTGCACCCTAAGTCAAGGTAATCTAACTATTTCAAGCTATTTCACAGAGATGAGACTCTTGTGGGATGAATTTGATGCCCTAGTGCCTCCACCTACATGTAATTGTGAAAAGTCCAGGATGTATGTTGATTATATACAGTACCTGCGACTATTTGCCTTTTGATGGGACTAAACGATGTATATAGTCATGCGCGTAGTCAGATACTTATGATAAATCCTCTGCCAAATGTGAGTAGAGCCTATGCTATGATTGTATCTGATGAAAGCCAGCGAGTGACTGCCAGTTCAAAGGTAAGTGGAGATGTGAATGAATCTATGGCATTGTACGCTGAGAAAGGAAACTACTATAAAGGAAAGGGAGGCTATGACTCTGTGGAGAATGGTGAACATTTGGGACTTTATGCTGGAAGAAGTGGTAATACAGGCAGTACAGGGAACCTCAACACCTACAAGCAGAGGAGGAATAGCAACTTGTTCTGTGACTATTGTAAAATGCATGGATACACTAGGGATATATGCTATAAGCTTGTTGGTTACCCAACTGATTGGAAGTCCAAGAAGAAGTCTAGGCCTAATGTGATGCAGAATACTAGAATGCAAAGAGATCATGACATGGCGAATCATGTAAACACTCCCAGAAATGAGAGAGAATTAAAGGATGCCTTCTCTCCTAATGATCTTGTGAAGAACATTGACACACAACCTGCTCTTACTCCAAATCAGTACAACAAGATTCTGCACTTGCTAGAGAAGGAAGCATCAGCATCTGATTCAAGATCAAGTAAAGAGCTAGATAACAAGGCAAACATGGCAAGTATAATCACCATGATTAATGTTTTGTTTGTTAATAATCATAATACACAGATAAAGGTTAAAAAAGGAGAAGGAAATTGGATAGTTGACTCAGGTGCTACCTGTCACATGACATATAATCTAGATAAACTATGTCATGCTTCTGAGAGTGTTAATAGAATGGTATATTTACCCAATGGAAATACTGCACAAGTGTCACATGTTGGATGTTGTAGTACAGGTGATGAAAATACATTAGGAGATGTGCTAGTGGTGCCTGCTTTCAAGCACAATTTGCTGTCAGTGTCAAAACTAACTAGGCAATTGAGTTGTTCAGTCAATTTCTTTCCTGATTTTGTTTTGCTCCAGGACCTCTCCACTAGAAGAGTGAAGGGGATTGTTAGAGAAATGAATGGCCTATACCACTTGCCTGCAGCTCTACAATCTGAAGAGAATAAGAGAGCTCATGCAGTGATGATGACACAGCATAGTAGAGCAGAGAAGATGCTATGGCATAGCAGACTTGGGTATCCATCCACAAGGGTATTGCAGCAGTTGTTTACAAACACCAACTTCACTAGTAAAGATGAATGTAGTAGATGTTCCGTATGTCCTCTTGTAAGGCAGACTAGATTGTCTTTCAATTTGAGTATGTCTAGAGCAATAAATGTCTTTGATTTACTTCGTCTTGATGTATGGGGACCTTATAAAACTGCAACACATAATGGTTTCAGAATTTTTTTAACCATTGTTGATGATCATTCAAGAATGTGTTGGGTATACTTAATAAAATTGAAGAGTGATGTGTTTTCAATGTTAAAGTCTTTCTTAACACTGGTGCAGACTCAATTTAATAGACATGTTAA
>JAABOM020039899.1:0-16613 GCA_011800125.2 Solanum clarkiae
GTTATATCTACTTGTTTGTCTGGTCGCTGCTGTCTTTTCTTGCAGGTGGGTTTAGTCAGTAAAATAGAGGAAACTCTACCGAAATTTCGGTAGATTTATCGGACTTTGGTATGTTGTATTAGGATTTAATAGTCGTCTAAGTGCCTAATCGGCACTAGTCATGGCCCGGGGTTTGGGTCGTGACATTTTAGTAGCATTATGTTCCCTAAATTTTTACCTAGTAATTGCAAGTCGGCATTATAGAGGTATGTGATGGATGCATATATTAGTGTTAGACCCTAAGTTTGATTTTCTGAGGGGTAGTGTTAAAGAGGAGATAGCATGATGATAGTGATAGTCCTTGTTAAAAATTTGACCCAAGAGTCTTGTTGTAGTACGTGTCCAATGATTAAGATATTGGCTGGCAAGGAGCATGGTACTAGGAGTAGAGTAGAAGTACCACCTAGATAGAGATAGTGAATTAAGGGAGAAGCACTAGAAAAGAGGAGGCTTAAGAGGTTCAGAATATGTAACCATGATTATGTACAGATGGGTGAGGCTCTAAGTTATGACTGTTATGAGAATCCGAATAGTATATTTGAGTTATTGATGTGGAGTAGGCTGATGTAAGTAATCTTTGTCATAACAAGAAGCTAAGCGATTGGGGCATATGAATAGATGATGATTAGTTCTCCATAATAGTGTAAGTCTTATACAAATAAGTTTATGAGAGCACAGTGGTTGAGCATTAGCAGGAAAAAAAATGTTAGAGTGTAATGATTGTGGAAAGTGATCATGTACACCATTAAGAGGAACAAATAGATAAAGAGAGAGAGAGAGAGAGAGAGAGAGAGAGAGAGAGAGAAGCTTTTGGGAATGGAAGGAATTGGTTGGTCTGTTTTCGTTGTTCACTATTGTTTGGATATAGTAATAGTTATAGCCAAAGAAACAAGACCAATAGAGTAGAGGAATGGATGACAAGGCAAAGAGGAAAACAAGAATACAGCAACACAATCAAAACTGGAAATTCCAATTTGATCTTTTGCCGTGACAGTTCGTAGTCAAAGGGTATTACAACCCTGGATAAATGTCTTTTCCAAGGACAAAATATTATGGTATTGCGGATTCTATTCGGGAAGAGAAAGACTCAAGTGCTTGATTGATTGTCTTTGGCTAAGGCAAGTGAATTTCTTAACCTTTGTTAAGTATATAGAATCTTGTGCTTCTTGTGTGAGGTTTTAAGAATAATTTATGTAGGCTTTGATTGAAATATTTTGAATTGGGTAATTATCCTATATTGATATTTGACTTCTGAATTAATGTCGAAGATTTATAATATGTGAAATAGTGATTGTTTGTTATTGATATCGAAATAGTACTTACTTTTAGATATGAATGTTGTTAAGGTTGTGATGGTATTGAGATATATGAATTTGCATGGGCATCTTGCATATTTTATTTCCATGAACATCATTAGTGTGCATTTACTATGTGTTTGCTGGATGATCCATGGAAAGAAATGCAAAGCCGAAGGAAAATGGTTCCGGCTAATGAAAAAAGAATGAGAATTAAAGAGGTTACTATGATTAGAGGGACGTGTCGCGCGCCGCGACGGATACTATGATTCGAAGGACATGTCGCGCGCCGCGACACATACATGATCCATGTGTGGTCCCCATGGGTTCTGACTGAGGCATGTTTATGATCAGCGGATGTGTATCGTAGGACAGATATGCATCATTCTACGTGACATTGCATTGCATTGCATTATATCTCACGACATTCATCTTCATCCCATAATGCTCTTTCTTGTTATGATTATATGGAGTGCTGTTGAGATTGGTTATTCATTATATCCTTGACTTGTTCATGTCTTTACATGATTAGTTTTGGTATTGATTTGATGACACTTGATGAATTAGCGAGAACTTGATAAATTGTAGAATTTTCTCCTATGACTTGAAAGTGGGATAAATGAAGATTATACTATCATAGGCTTTGATCATAGAATTTTCGGATGGTGTAATTGTTTGTGGGGGGGTTGGTTGGAGTGTTGGGGGTACCGGTATTCTACATTACTTAACTTTATGTTTATTAGTTCACTTGCTGGGTACCGCGTATTTGGTACTCACCCCTTGCTACAATATTTTTATAGGTTATGAGCCCGGATCGTCATGATACTATTTACTCTTCTTTGTCTGTGGCTTTCTGCAGAGATCGTGAGAGGTAGCTGTTTGCCATCCCAGCTGACTTCTTACTCTTGTTTATGATTTTGTTCTATTCCAGAGACAATATCATTTGATACTTGTGTTCTTTTTGAATCTGTTGTAATACATTAGAAGCTTGTGCACGTAACAACCAGGTTTTGGGGGATTTTTCATTAAGTTAACTCATTATCCGTAATTGAACTTTCATTTTTATTATATTTCTATATTTTAACGTTATAGTTGAGTTGTAGGCTGACTTGTCTTGGTGGGAAAAGATGAGTACCATCACACCCATTTTCGGGTTGTGACAATTTTAATAGTGGAGAGTATATAAAAACTGGGTTAGTCTTTGGACTCTGTTGGTGTAACTGAATTTAAGGTATCATGTCGATGATAAGGTTGGCTTCAAGATGATGACAATGGCTATATATTGAGCATAATGATAATAAAAGTTCGTGATGGATTATGATCAGAATGCAATCATATGATAAGGATTTTCAGTTAAATGAATTCGATATGGTAATAACGACCTATGAATCTTTAAAATTATGAATTAATATTATTTGATGAATAACATGGTCATGTTAAAAGATGTATCTTTCGTGAGAGAGGAGAATTGAATTTAGAGACACGTGGTTTCATTTGTTTTGGTTTACCAACAGTATTACGTATCATTGATCTAGGTTAAAAAACTATTGGATGATATTTGAGGAAAGAAAAATCTACAAATGTTCGGCTTGAATACGGTGAGAAGCTCTTTTGTTTTAGTATGGTAATTAATACATTGAACTTTTTACAAATGAGATGATAAGGTCAATAAAGAGGCAATCAATAACAAGTTAAGTTACATGAATCATAAAGATCTCAAGGTAGAAGCTAAAATTGATAGATAAATGAATTTGGGGCACAAGTCGAAATAAAGATTCAAGTTTTTCATTGTTAGCCTACACGTTTTATGGTATATTTGTCAAGATATGAGTTATTAAGATAAGAAATAATGGATAGCAATGAGTATTCAGCATTTGGAAGTAGTTTGAGCTATAAATTTAGTTATTTTTTTACTGTTAAAGGGCCTAAAGAAGTGCTCCACTTAATGTTTTGGCTTAGAGCATAAGGTAGAATGTCGTGTGTTGTTGGTTAAAGAATAAAGTTGATAAATGAGTTAGTGAGGAACGAGTATCTGATATATTGAAGAGTTAAGAGGATCTAAAATTTGTGTCATAGGGAGAATCTAAGAAAGGTGAAGGAATAAGACCTCTCATATAGATCCTTAGTTTAGAATTAAAGGTTTTATTAATTTTCGCCTTTGAGCTCACATACGACCATGAAATGTGTACTTGTTCAACACAGATTTACTAGGATTTTATTAGTAACTCTTATGAAGATTGAGTTTTAATTCGAATGATAAATAACGGTGTTTGAAAATATGCTACATCTTTTTTATTGGTCTAGATTGTTCAATTATGATATATGACTTATGGGGATGCTGCGATATAGACCTACAACTCTACATGATTATTGAGGATTTTGAGAGGGTTGAAATTACTTTGTTAATAGAAAAACATAGGTTATTGCGATGCATTACATAAACCCTTGATGATGACTAGAGGTTATGTGCTTATGGTATGTAAAATTATTGCGATGACCAAGAATCTCTCTAAGTTTTGGAATGAGGTATATGATGATTTGATGATAGTTGAAATTTGGAATGTGAGATTGCATGAACTTGACTTTAGTTATAATTAAATAATTTTACCTCGATGAAAAAAGTACTATCAAATTGGAAATTATTCCTATTAGTCTTGGCAATGACTCGTATCTGACGTGGAATATTTTTTTTTTAAAAAAAAGACAAAGACATATTTTGAAATATTTGGAGGTGACAGTGTGTTGCTGATGAGACTTTGATACTAATAACAATTTGAGAGAATGGTAAATGACATGTATGGCTATGATATTTTGTTAGTATTAAGAGTGTTGTCTTTGATGCAATACTGTGAAGAGTATATGGAGTTTGATAAATTAAGTGTATGTGTGTGTGATTTTATTGAAGACCAGGCAGGTTGGTTGTGAGTAGCAAAAAAAAAAAGTTAATTAAAAAAAAAAGATGGGGTCAGGTGAATGAAAATGTTGGATAGAGACATTATGAAAAGAGTATCTTGTATCATTCGAACTTGAATTTTTATGCAACTACCTACTTCATTATGGGCATGTTATAGAGTGTTACTCCATGCCTATTCCCGCTTGTATCCTCATTTTTGTAAATAAATTCTTAGTGGTAGAGTGGATGAACCGATCTTGCAATTTTCTCTTAGTAAGACAGGATGCTTGTGCAGACTTGATTATTTTAATTATGACAGATTGATTTAGTATTGTTTAGGATAGTAAAAATATATAAATAGTTCTACACGCACTTCTTTGCTTATGTGAATTTATAGAAGAGCTACCACAAATACTTATAGTTATCTAGTAGTCTTAATATTCATCTTATTGTTGAAGTTATGTTCTGGCTAAGTGTGATTAAATGTGAGGCATATTTGGTGTAGCTCTATCACACTTAAGGATTATTTATAGTCAATGCTATGGATCTAGTATTTTTGATAGTGTTGTTAGAGATTCTGTATGTTTAAATGTACTATTCGCTTAGTTGTTACTTGATCTTTTCCCTCCGTAGGGTTAAAAAGAAAAAAAATTGATTCTCTATGATGAGTATCCAATATCTAAGGATTACATTTTATAAGTTAAGCTCGTGGAAAAAAATTGATGGTAAAAATGAAATCTTAACAAGACCCATGATGGTTTGTCTATCAAGAATGTGGGATGGTTGATTTGGGTGTGCTTTTGATTATGACCAGTATTGATTTAGAATTTTATCTTGGTTACGGAAAAAAATCCTAATTGTTGAGTTATAGTCTAGTGGATTGTTATTTAGATTAGATTTATGGGCTAGTCTGTGGCTTGAAAATCACCTTTGATTTTAAATCTGCCAAGTTTAGATTCGAAAATTCAATTCTTAATGGTTGATTTTGATGAAATGGTCTTAAAGCGAAGCATGCTTGAGGAGGTGAATGCTGACTCTGGAAGATAATAACTTAGGTGTTGGTAATGTCGATTATTCTTTCTTCTCCTTCCTTATGTTCGAGGACGAACATGATTTTTAGTGGTGGATAATGTAACAACCCGCTAGGTCATTTTAAGAATTAATGCTCTTGAATTCCTACAAGATTTATCTTGAAATATTTTAAATGGGTATTTTGGACTATTCAATAACTATGACTATTTAATTTATGGGTAAATTTAGATAGCTAGTTAATTAGGGGACTAAATTGATAACTTATTAAATATCCTACTCCACTTAGTATATATAGAAAACAAATTAGTTATTAGGGTTTAATTATTTTCAAAGAAAGATAAAAAGAAGAAGAAAAAGGGTTGGGAGAGAAGAGGAACTTTCTGTTGGAATTTCTCCATTAGGAGCCATCATCTTGCAGTGGGTATCAAATAATTTAGAGAGTTAGCGTAGAAGATTTTGATTGAAGAAAATGTTGATTAGCAAAGGTGGTGACTTTACGAAGAACAAAAAAAAGAGGATCTTCTAAAGCTCTTTACAAGCTCACCTTCCACAGTGCCAATTCGCACTAGCGAATTCGTTGTTGCTGATCTCCTCAGATGCAATCAGATTGATTTGACGTCGTCTGGCTATTATTCCGTCGAATATCCATTTTTTATGCATACTACAACGGAACGAAGAGGTAATATCCTCATTTGGTGTGTGTACTGTTATGCTTCTTGTTGCTATGTGATTGTTTGATCTCGTGATGTCGCTGTCGTTAAGACATTTCTGGAATCGTGTTATGTTATTATTTTGAATTAGGTGTTGATTTTATGTCTATGTGTGTGTTTCTTTAGCTCATAATATACGTTTGGTTCTGAGTTCATGACTGTCAAATGTCTTCATGTTGCTGCTCTTATTAGTTTCCCTTCCACCATCTTCATGTCTTTGTTCAATGTGGTAGTACCTTGTTGAGTTTGAATCAAGGAGCAGGCTCGTGTATTGCTGAGGTAGCTGCTGATTCTGATTTCGCTGTTATTACATTATCTGGATGCGAACTGGTAGTATGTAGATTCTAGGATCATTGTTTGGGTGTTATCGAATCTTACCATCTTGTTGCTACATAAGCATAGCTTGTTAATACGTTGTTTAGGTTATTTACTTCTACTTTGCTTATTTTTATAGAATCTAGATTCTTTGGTTAGAAGCATATGTCTTCATTATGCTAGAAGTTGTTGAAAATGCAGAAATATGGGTCTGTTCTCTGTTTTACATCAATCTTGTTTTCCTCATCTTGGCTCAAATTTAAGAATGGTTAACTAAGTTAAATCTCATTTTGACTCACTAATAATGGTGGGGAATCGTTTTTCGCTAATCTGAAGTTTGTTCAAGTCTTTCATTCATGTTAAGGTTGAAATTTTCTGCTTTACAAGTCTTGCTCCTGTTCAGTCTGTAAATATTCCTTATTGGGCTTGGAAGTGCTCTTGTAGCTTGATGCCTTTGTTGTCTTATAAGCTTTATTTGACTGGTTTTATGTTTGGAATAGCTACACAGTTCCATTCTTCATTACTCACATTTGTTTGATGTTGAACAGAGGGATAGAGTGTCTCTTTGATTACATGATAGCTTGAGTGCGAACCTCAGTTGTAAGACTCTTCTTGTATGCTGGCCAGTCCCAAATTTCGCATGTTGAAATCTTCTCATGCGTAATTAGAGTCGAGTTAAGCGTTGTCAACTGTATTGGCGTTAAGAAGTCTTATCAAGTTGCCATACTTTATGAGTTTTAAAAGTTTTAGTACTTAAATTAGTTTTGATTTGGTTTTCATGTTTGCTAGCTACTAATTCATTCTTGTATAGAGGTGTCTCCTTAGCTTGTTAATGATATGTTTTGCTGCATTTTTTTGGTGTGAGTCATTGGAACAAGAAAATCAATCCATGTCCTATGTATTATCCATTACGAGTCCACGATGATGTTAATTTATCTCCTCATTGGTTATAGAATCAATTGGATAACCCTCGGGGCTAGGTTAGGTCATAGAGTAAGATGGGAATTGTTGATTTCAAAATCTTATTGTGAATTCTTAATTGGTTAGCTTATGGATTCCATTCGGAAGGGGAAGACTCAAGTATTTGATTGATCGTCTTTGGCTAAGGCAAGTGAATTTCTTAACCATTGTTAAGTATATTGAATCTTATGCTTCTTGTGTGAGGTGTTGAAAATGTTTTATGTGGGCTTTGATTGAAATGTATGAATTGGGTGGTACCTTATGCTGATATTCAACTTGTGAATTAATGATGGAGGTTTATTATATGTGAAATAGTGATACTTACTTTAGGTGTGAATGTTGTTAAGGTTGTGATGGTATTGAGCTACCCATTCTTGAATTTTGAGATATATGAATTTGTATGGACATCTTATATATTTTATTCCCATGAACATGATTATTGTGCATTACTATGTGATTGCTGGATGTCCCAAGAAAAGAAATGAAAAGCTGATGGAAAATGATTCGCTGGGTCGGGTCACACGCCGTGACAGTTACTATGAATCGATGGGTCGGGTCACACGCCATGACTGTTACGATGAATCGATGGGTTGGGTCACACGCTATGACGGTTACTATGAATCGATGGGCCGGGTCATACGCCGTGGCGAATGATGGGTCGGGTCGCGCGTCGCGATAGATGCATGGACTAGGAGTCCCCCATGGGTCCCGGACTATGTTACAGCGGGTGTGTATCACTAGGACAAACATGCATCATTCTATTTGACATTGCATTACATTACATTACATGTCATGGCATTCATTTTCATCCCACAATGCTTTGGCTTGTTATGATTATATGGAGTGCTAATGAGATTGGTGATTCGTCGTATCATTGGCTTGTTTATGTCTTTACATGATTAGCTTTGGTATGATTTAATGACACTTGTGAATTATCGAGAACTTGATAAATTGTAGAATTTCCCTATGACTTGAAGGTGAGGTACGAAACGAGGATTAGACTATCATAGGCTTTGATCGTAGGATTTTGAATGGTGTAATTGTGAAGGTTATGAGTTAGGTTATAGTTGTGAGGATTTTGGTGGGAGTGTTGGGGGGTACCAGTATTCTATACTACTTAACCTTGTGTTTATTAGTTCGCTTGCTGAGTACCGCGTGTTTGGTACTCACCCCTCTTGCTACAACATTTTTTGTAGGTTACGGGCCCGGATCGTCGTGATACTCTCTCTACTGGTACTTATTTGAGGCTCTATGTGGAGGTTGCACGCGGTAGCTGTTGCAATCCCAGCTGACTCCCTACTCCTATTTATGATTTTGTTATGCTCTAGAGACAACATTATTTGAGACTTGCATTTCTTTTCGAATCTATTATAATACATTAGAAGCTTGTGCATGTGACAACCAGGTTTTGGGAGATTTCATTAACTTGAACATTCATTTCGATTATAATTCCACATTTTAATATTATAGCTGGGTTGTAGGCTGACTTGTCTTGGTGGAAAAAGATGAGTTCCATATCACCCGAATTTCGAGCATGACAAAAAATAATGCACAATCATATCATAATC
This sequence comes from Solanum clarkiae, assembly GCA_011800125.2. Lineage (NCBI taxonomy): Eukaryota > Viridiplantae > Streptophyta > Magnoliopsida > Solanales > Solanaceae > Solanum > Solanum clarkiae. The sequence continues at coordinate 8,813 of JAABOM020039899.1, forward strand.
GTTGAAGAATTCTAAGCACCTTCTTGCTATCCACAATGCACACTCATCATATTTAGTAAACAACCTCTCATCCTCCAAGACTTGAAACACTACCCCCAAATGATTAACAAGCCCTAAACAAATCAATACTTCATTACTACAAATCACCACAGACATGCCAAGGTAGGGTTTTCAGACCCTATTCAAGAAACCCACAATCACTACTAGTGCATATGTCAACAAAACAAATCCATCAATACTAATAATGCTCACTCCTAATCCGAAAAGACACCTAGGGATATCACCTACCCCTTCATCCTCACTTGGGGATAAACCCAAACCAAAGATCAATCTTAGAGAAGTGACTAACCTATTGTAGTTGACCAAATAGATCATCTATCCTTAACCATCATATTACAACCATACGGGTTCTACACTCATTGGAAGTACGCTATGCAAGTAGCCCAAACTACCCCAAGACCTCCAACACATCAAGCTAAGTTCAAACAAAATCACAGAACCTCCTAGCAACCGTATAATCAACAAAAGGATAGACACCAAGAGTCCACAAAACAACTTAGGCACACAAGAAGCCCCGCTAGCAATCAAAAGAATAGAGAAGAAATAGTGAAACTCGGATCCATCAAAAATAAAACCTTCATCTTACCTTCCTTCACCTTCCTCTTTGAAGTGGCATAATCAACTAGAAGAGCAAAGAATTTTCATTGGAGGGGGAAACCCTATCTCACTTCTAAACCACGACATAGAGCATGAAGAAGGGAAACATTTCCTATAACATCTTAAAACCCTATCTCATAGTTGTGGTGCACAAAACAACCATGAATAAGACTCTAATCAACACGGTTTGTTTTAAATAACCTAGTGCTCTGATACCATCTTTTTCACGACCCAAGCCTAGGGCCTAGACGTGACTGGTGAATGGGGAACAGGAAGGAACCCCAAACAAGCCTCTTTGCATATCATTACACATCCTTGGTCACGAAAGCAAGATAAAATAACAATAAGAGAAGATATAAAAAAGGGGAAAAGGGGCTAAGGGATACCTTTGATGCCATAACAACAAATAGCAAGAGAGGCAAGGCTCATAGCATGATTACACCACATGTACAACAACATCTCTACTACATAGATAAGAGCGGGGGCCAAGACAATAAGTATATGATAAAGTAAAGAGAGTCTTAATACATAGCATAAGAGAATAGTCATTTTCCCTGGAATGGAGGACTCACCAAAGGTTAACTTGAACAATTCGTCTAGCCACGAGAAGAATCAATAGCAGCTCCGATTCCTATATGGTAACATCATGTAGGCATAGAGTATGTGTTAGTACGTTTGAATATGTTAAGTACGTAAGATGCAATGCAACAAGAGATAGACAACATAATCCAAAATTCACAATGATCATAAGTAATGAATAACATAACATCAGTATGACATGTATGAATGATGTGCGAAGTAAAACATGCTCATAATTCATCCAACTCATATAAATAATAATACATAGTTGTGGGAAGAGACCTCAACCGACATAGAATAAGACCAAGTGAGCTACGACTTGGAATCCTGATGATTACCCCTCACCGGTAAAGAGGTGGTCTGCTTGACAAGGTAAACCATACTTTAACATACAGGAACATGACCCATTTTTCGTGAAGTGACCTTCTTTACCAAAACCTGACCCAATCTCGAAAAAGATTTAAGACCCCACTATAACTTACGGGAAGACGACCCAATTTCATGTGAAGCGACACTCCTTATGGGAACGTGACCCAATTTCGAAAAGGTTTTTAAGAGATTGTTCACTAGATTGATCCACTAGTATAGCAAGGGTACAATATCATCCTATGGTGGCATATAGTTCAAGGAAAGAGAGCAAACCCTCCATGTATCTGTGCTAAGCCTAATCCCACGGAATAATATAAGATAAATATAGCTTTAATAACTTGAAATAAACATAGAGTACATAACACAGTAACTCCTAACATCATTGACCTTAAATGGTGAGCCAACTCAATCATAAGAATAATTAATCATCAAACATTACCCTTGTATCAACATCAACATTAAAGGGCTCACAAGAGGTGTAATCTTTAAGAAAAGGCTCAAACTCGTCTTTACGACATCATCAACATTTCCATGAATTAGACATATATTTAGAAAGTTTAAAATCATCATGAAGTTATTTAACTCTTAAGACATACATTGGACCTTCAATTCCTCAAGGAAACATAATTCGACATTTTATCGAACACTTGGCGGGTGTGTAGTGCTAGTGCAAAATCATGCAATTCAAGAGTGAATTCATGCAAGTAAATCCCATGTAAAACCATTAATAAACACTTTGTAACACCCTTAAGCAACATACATCAAAACCCTTAATCAGATCTCACATTAAATCTAAGATTTAGAGCTCAAAACTTACTAAAAAACCATACTTTCATGAACTCAAATCATTGTGCAGTAAATTTCTTAATGTACAAAACCTACATGTAAAATCAACTTTAAATCATGCAATTTAGGTAGAAAAGAGGATTGGACACCATGGGTGAAAGGACCCAATGGTTGAAAAACCATCTTGGACCCTTGGGTTGTCATTAGCAAACCTTCTATTAGGAGGATTGGAAGAACTTTGGCTTTGATGAAACTGACCACCCTTGGGACTTTGGAACCTACCTTCAAAATGGGCCCTCTTGGCCTCATTATCCCTTCTCTTTCTCAATTTTCCCCTCTAATTGTTCAGCATAAGTAATGAGGCGAGACAAGTCCATATTACCTATCAAAATGGTCACATAACACTCCTCATTCACCAAATCGGATACACCGATCACAAACTTGTTCATCTTAGTCCTTGGCGTTGCCACCAATTTTGGAGCATATTTAGAGAGTTGGTTGAACTTGAGGGCATACTCCCTCACACTAATGGACCATTGCTTCAAATTCATAAATTCCCTGATCTTGGCCTCCCTTAGATCAAGAAGAAAGAATCGATTGTGAAATGCCGCCTTAAACTCCTCCCAAAGGATCACATTATTGTTCCTTTTCTCCTCTTTCCATTGAGTAAACCATATTTGGGCCACCTCTTTGAGTTAGTAGGCTACCAACTCCACTTTCTCCTCCAATCTAATACCCATAATAGACAACACTTTATACACCTCATCAAGAAATTCTTGAGGGCCCTTATCCACTTTAGATCCATGGAACTTCGGTGAGTTAATCCTCCTGAAGTCCCTTACCCTAGATGACGGAGTAGGAGCATGAAGGGCTTGGGCCCCTTGGTTGATTTAATTAGTCATAGCATATGCTAACATAGCAATAGCATCCCAGAACTCTACATGAGCCAGTTGTTCTTTGAGTGTACGAGCTCTTCTTTCTCTTGGGATAGGCACGATCTAGCATAGAAAAGAATATTCGTTAAGGGAAAGTCTTACCTTAACTTCGATAACATGACATGGATCAAGAAGAAGGGAAACATTTTCTAAAACACCTCATAACCTCTTACTCATAGTTGTGGTGCACTTCACTACCATGAATAAGACTCTAATCGATGCGGTGTGTTAGATGGAAAGGACCATTAACAACCTAGTGCTCTGATACTAAGTTTTTTAGGACCCAAGCCTAGGGCCTAGACGTGACATGGCGAATGGAAACCCGAAGGAACCCAAACAAGGATAGAGGGACTAAGGGAAGTCTTTAATAGCATAAATCATAAAAGAGTGAAAGCTCAAGCACCATTAGTCATTAGTTCCAACAACACCTATAAACATAGAATTGAGCAGGGGCCAAGACACTTTTCGGGTTCACCCTCATAGTACAGAGAGTTCAACATTAAGAAATGACAAAGGCAAGAGTAGCATAGCTAATGACCCCAAACTTTGAGGACTCACCAATAACTTATCTTCAAGATGACTAATTAACCATAGGGAGGATAATCATGAGGGTCTCTAGTTCTTATATGGTAACATCATGTAGGCATAGAGTATGCGTTAGTACGTTTCAATGTACTAAGTATGTAAGATGCAATGCAACAAGAGATAGACAATGAAATCAAAATGCATATACATAAGCAATGGGTTAGTATAATAGCAATATGGCATGCATGATCAATGGTTGAAGTAAAACATTCTTGTATAAAACATAATACATATGTAGAAAAAGACCATCATTATAGACCATGCAAAAGAGTACTCGGAATCTAAGGCATTATCACACCCTTGGGAAGTGATTGAGGAATCTACCCCTCAATTGGTAGATGCGCATACCACCCCCCATCAAAGTGATTGAGGAATATACCCCTCAATTAGTAGATAGGCATACCACCTCCCATCAAAGTGGTTAATGTATGTATCTCTCAACATGGTAGATGGGCATACCACCTCCCATCAAAATGGTCAACGTATATGACCCTCAATATGCTGGATAGGCATACCACCCTACATCAAAGTGGTTGAGACGTATAACCCCCTCAACTAGGTGTGGTCAACTTGCAACACTATAGATACTTTTCATGAATTCATCATATACATACATTACCTTCATTATCATAAAGTCACTTAATTCATAAGTCATGCAATAGACTTTCAATATCTCAAGAATCCATAATCGGACATTTTATCAAACACTTGACGGTGTGTAATGCTAGTTCAAAATCATGCAATTTAAGAGTGAAATCATGCGAGAAACTTGAAGTAAATCAACCCACTAACATTTGGTAACACCTTTATTCAAGATACATTGAAACCCCTCATCAAATCTCATTACAGACAATAGATTCATAGCTCAAAACATGCTTAAATAGTCAACAGTTTATGAAACCCCAACATAGTTCATACTCAATTTCATAATAAAAAGTACCCATACATAAATCAACTTGAAAACATGTGATTTGTATAAAAAGGAGGGTTGGGCACCATGGGTGAAAGGACCCAATGTTTGAAACTCACATACCTCAATTTTGGAGATTTCCTTGATGAAGATGGGATGAAAACTTGAAGTATGAATGAATTTCTTGAGATCCAAAATGAGTTTGGGACACTTGAATTTGAGTGAAATATTTGGCTAAGTATTAGAGAGAATTTTGGGAATGTCTTGAATGGTGTGGGGTTAAAAAATGACTAAGTATAGGTGTTTTTATGCATAGGAAGGCTTAGGCCCAACAACCCAAAGCCCTAGGCCGAAACTAAAAACCTGTCAACAAAATACACTCCTTTGCGATGGCTCCGTGTCGCAGAGCTAATGCGCACATATTCTGGAAATGAAATTTTGGTGAAAATGAAATTTCACTACGGGTCCTCTAAAATCAAGGATAGACCCATTTTCCTCTAAATGTTTCCCCCTGATCAAGAATATGAAGTCAGATTTTTTATATCATGCACGGATTTTGAGATATGAGAAAATTATTAATATGGGTATTTTCAAGGCATATTTTCGGGCACTTTTTGGGGCGTTTCACTTTTCCTTGGCAAGATAACGGTAGGCGTGGCAACAACGAAAAATTTGTTGTGCATCACATAATTAAAGGTGGTTGGTTAAGGGTGTCGGTTAAGAGAAACTCCCAAGCAACATTTATTGACCATGATGTCTTAAAATGAGCCTATCCCTACTGAGCTTACTTTTAAAAGAATTATTTTTCTCTAAACTTGCATAAACTTTTTTGAGCATAAGTCGTTGAGTTAAGGTGATTGAGTTGAGCTTTACTTTTCTTGAGTTATTTTACATACCAGTATATTCCATATACTGATATCCATTTGGGCTTGCATCTTTTCTCGATGTAGACATAGGTGATAGAAGACTTCAGCCCGTATATCATTGAGGTCCACAGATCAGTGCATTTCTAGAGTTGGTGAGCCCTCTTTGCTTTTTGGAGGATCTCCCTTATCTTATGAGTCAACTTAGTATATCTTTGTCTTTCTTTCTTTGATTTGGGGTATTCATGGCCTGTCATGACACCATCTAGATTTGTTGAGTAAAGGCTTCATAGACATTGAGTAGAGGATTATGGAGTATTTTGTATTATAAACTTATTTACTGAATGCTATGAGTAGATGAGTAGCATTTTGTTTCATATAATGCCTTTCTATTTGAGTTATTCTTCCTGCTGTCGAGTTGATGTGACGATGAGGTCAAGTGGTTCTCTTGGAGAATAAACAATGATTCTTCAAATGCCGGTCACGCCAAGGGTACCCTCCCGAGGTTTGACACAATATACCACTAAAATATCACAAAGGATTGAGCTCATTCTATATGATACTGGTATGATATATATGTACCGTCAAAATATCACAGAGAATTATTTTCATAATATTAATGTTGACATCATGTTGATGTTAGCATTACGTCATGGGGTAAATTAAAAGGGAGAAGTAGGGTAAGAGGGTAAATAGGTTAGGTCATGGGTACATTAAGGGTAAATAGTTTGGGTTCGGTCCAACATGAATAAATAATTTCATATTAGATCTATTTTGCATAGTTTTTCCTAATATTTATTTATTATTTTTTTGGCCCAACTTTATAAAATTTTTCAAAATGATCCAATTCGGATAAAAGGGTAATAGTTGACATAATTTAGCCACGATTTTGTCTCTATTTAGTCACCATTATACTGTGGCTAAATAACGGTGTTAAAAATACTTTCCTCTTATCTATATATGTTTTGATTTTTTTTCTTTTTTAATTGTTTCAATTTTTTGTGGAATTATTTTTTTGTATTATTTGCTTCATTTATGTTTTTATTTATCAGGGTGAGAATATATGAAAATCATATAAATATTGATACATTACATAATTAGTCATATAATTTGGGGCGTTTCACTTTTCCATGGCAAGTTAAGGGTGGACGTAGCAAGAATGTTGAATTCATTGTGCATCACCTAATTAAAGGTGGTTGGATGAGGTTGTCAGTTAAGAGAAACTCCCAAGCAACATCGATTGAGCATGATGTATTAAAATGAGTCTATTCCTACTGAGCTTACTTTTAAAAGCATGATTTTACTCTAAACTTGCATAAATTGATTTAAGCATGAGTTGTTGAGTCGAGGTGAGTGAGTTAAGCTTTAGTTTTTTTGAGTTATTTAACATACCATTAAATTCCATATGTTGATGTCCATTTGGGTCTGCATCTTTTCATGAGGCAGATACAGATGATAGAGGACTTCAGTCTGCGCATTGTTGAGGTCCACACATCAGTGCATTTCCAAAGTTTGTGAGCCCTCTTTGCTTTCTGGAGGATCTCCCTTATCTTATGAGTTGACTTAGTATATCTTTTTCTTTCTTTATTTGATTTGGGGTGTTCATGGTCTGTCATGACACTATCTAGACTTGTTGAGTAGAGGGTTCATAGACATTGAGTAGAGGATTGTGGAGTATTTTGTATTCTAAACTTATTTGTTGAATGCTATGAGTAGCTGAGTTGCATTTTGTTTCATATAATGCCTTTCTATTTGAGTTATTCTTTTGTTGTCGAGTTGATGTGACGATGAGGTCAAGTGGTTCTCTTGGGGAATCAACAATGGTTCTTCAAATGTCGGTCACGCCAAGGATACTGTCACACCCAAAATTCCATTAAGGCGGACTAGCACCCATTGTCGATAAGGACCGGGAGAACCAACCTGTATCTATGCGCTTTCTATACATATTATAAGGAATTCCTATGTTCAATATGCCTTTAAGAAAGTAAATAGTAATAATAAGCCAAAAGAAAATGCATATGGTTAGGCCATTGGGGCCATGATGTCTAAAGTACGAGACATGACCACACTTTAATTTACATAGTCTACAAAGCCTCTAGATAAGGAAAAGTATCTGA
>JAABOM020039910.1:0-16610 GCA_011800125.2 Solanum clarkiae
GATAATTTTCTTCACTCATTAATTGATATATTTGTTTCATTCTTCAAATTATTTTTTATGCTTTTTATATAAAAGCCAAGTTAAATAAATTGATAACATAACAAATTTCTTTTTCAGTTTTCTCTGGAACTGCATGAACACAAAAGCATTCATGCACCAATTTATTTTTTCGTTTTAATTCAATATATTATCTTAATTTATTAATAGTTAATTTTAAATATTAATCAATAAGTGCTACCTAATAGAATTAATTACAATCATTATTTAAATTAATAAAAAATTTGATTTGAAGATGTATATATTTTTTACACTATTCATGCTTAAAATTTTAGATATTAAATTACGTGCATTCTTTTCTTTTTTCATCTTATTTGTGATGATAACCATATCAAAATTTTAATTTGATTTTTGGAACTTTTGATAATGTATCACTTTATTCTTTGTACTCTTCTTTCTATTTTTTTTTTTAAGAAATTCATTATTTTTGTTATCTTAAATGATTAATCTATTGTTAGAAAATAATTTATTATTCATTAGTATACAAATTTTACAAAATTAATCTAAGGGCCTCTTGTTGTAATTTTGCCTTAGACCACTGAATCCTTCGAGCCACAGCTGGACCAATTTATATAGGTCCACCGTGATTCATGAAGCAGAATTTTTAACTAAATTAGGCTATTATTTAAACCAATTCACTAAAATAATAAGTTTTATTTAAAAATTTTACAAAATTAGTATAAACATATTTGACAGTAACGTTTTTGGCTAACGAGCAAACTGACGGTTTTAATGAATAAACGTTACTGTGAGTAATGTTTTAAGAATAAAATGTACTTGTGAGTAACATATTATAAAACGTTACTCACAGTACATTTTAGTCTTAAAACATTACCCATAGTAACGTTTTAAGAGTAAAATGTATTTCTGAGTTACGTTTTAAGATTTAAATGTACCAACAAATACAACAAATTAAAATTACCAAAAAATTCCTAAACTTACCTTTGCAACAAATTAATACCGAAAAAACCCTAAACTTACCTTTGCAGTAAAAAAATTACCAAAAAAAAAGTCCTAAACTTTACCTTTGCAATAAATTAAAATTACCCAGGCCTTTGAGAAAAAATCCTTGAGAACCCTAATATGACCGGAAATGGAGGGACTAACAGTATAAGGCTACGATCGAAAATAGAGGGACTAGCGGTAATGGGCGGTGTTGCCATATAAAAGGTTTGTTATAATCTGCTCTTTTGTTCTATTAGTTGCATCCCCATTTTGTAGCTGCAATAGTGCTGTCTCACTTGCATTCATGGTTTTGTAGCTGGAAATTGTTACTGCTGTTGATTCTGCTTTTTGACTACTGTAAGTTTCAGATATTCTAGTGTAAGGGTGATGTCGCCCAAGTTACACCTCCTTTTTAGAGAATAAAGTGGTTGCTGTCAAGATATAGGATCTAACTAAGGTTAGGGTCGATCTCACATGGAATACGTAGATTCACAAAAATTCACCAATATGTAATCCGAATAATTAACCGACTCAATTTCCCAAGAGAGAGGAGGAGGGGGGGAGGGATAGGTTTGCAATAATCAATGAGAAAAGTAAACTAACTATCACAAGAGAAAATCAATAATAGAGAGCAACTAGGGTATTGTGTTCCCCATGATTCCCCAACTTAGTATCACTGGATAACCTAATTCTTGTCTAGTGTATAACATACAGGACAGTAATTTAAGTTCACCAAGCCATTTGGTCAAAGGTGAGAAGTGAATTTCACTATGCGATTTGGACCATCTCCATAGTGTGCATTACTAACCATTACCTATTTCTAACAATCCAAGCCTAGGGTCTAGACGTGACACGACGCAAGGGGAACCTGAAGGGACCCCAAGAAAGTCTCATAAAGCATCATTACACATCCTTGGTCGCGGAAGCAATAAATCAAGCATCAAAGATAAGAGAATGAGGAAAACGGGGCTAAGGGAAAAGCTTGCACAATAATATGGTCAAAAGACAAGAGTTAAACTCATATCATAGATACTTAATATATCCAACAAATACCTCTAATACATAGATAAGAGCAGGGGCCAAGACAAAGTAACCGGGTTCACCCTCATAGTCAAAATAAACAATAAAGATGAATGTCTCAATACATAACAGAAGAAACGTAGACTAGGTCCCCGGAGTGAAGGACTCACCAACTAGCTTGAATAGCATTGAACTAGCCAGGTGGAGGAGGATGATCAACTTGGGCACCGGTTCCTACATGGTGACATCATGTAGGCATAGTGTATGCATTAGTATGTTTGAATGTACTCAGTATGTGGGATGCAATGCAACAATAGATATGCGTCATAATCAAAATGCATAAGATTAAGCAATAGGCATAATATACAATATGACATGTATGATCAATATTCAAGTAAAACATGCTTAAGTACTCATTCTTATATTGGATATTATATGTGTAGAAGAGACCAAGCTAGCTGTTCAACGTATAAACTCCTTGGTGCTTGTGTAGTATATGTGTAGTATAAACCCCTCATATGGTTGATGGTAATCACACCTTACCAACACGGTGACGAAGTATAAACCCCTCACATGGTTGATGAGTAGAAACCCCCAACATGGTTACCTGGGCTCTTGTCCCCCCAGATCGGGTATGGTATAATGCAATACTTTATATAGAGTATATCATATACATAAGCTCATTTCATCATCATAGTATCATTCATATCATATCTCATGCTTTGGACCCTTAATTCCTCAAGAAACTACATTTGAACATTTTATCAAACACTTTGAGGGTGTGTAATGCTAGTATAAGACTATGAAACATAGGAATGAAATCATGCAAGAAAATCCATCGTAAATCCATCAATCAATACCCTGCAACACCCTCAATACATATACATCGAAACCCTTTCTCAGATCTTACAATAGATTAAAGATTTATAGCTCAAAACATAGCAAAACAGTCATAACTTTACATAGCTTTAACATAGTGTGCAGTGAATTTCATAATAATCAAGACCCACTTGTAAATCAACTTTAATTCATGCGATTTATGTCAAAGGAGACTTCGGTATCATGGGTGAGGGAACCCATGAAAGAAACCCACATACCTTAGCTTATAGATGAACTTGGTGAAAATTAGAGATGGAGACTTGAAGCTTGAAGAAGAACCTTGAAGGAGAACCTTAGCTTGGGATGAGGGTTTGGAACTTGAGTTTGGGGAGTGAAAATATGACTAAGTATTTGAGTGAGTATTAAGAAATGTTTAGGATAGTATGATGGTGAAATATGACTAAGGATAGGTAAAAACACGTATGGGAGCTTAGAGGCCTAAGACTTAAGATCTTGGACCGAAGCTGAAAAGCAGTGCCCAAAATACAAAGGCGCGTCGCAAGGGGGACACGAAAACCCCTCCAGGAATCACACTTTAAAATGTCATAATTACTAAATCTTTACTCTTAAATCGAGGTTAGACCCTGTCCCCCTAATTTGGACCCCCTGAACAAGAATTCAAAGTTGGATTTTTGAAATAATAAACAAATTTTGAGATATGTGAAAATTAAAATTTTGGACATTCCAAGGCACGTTTTTGGGAACTTTTTGGGGTCGTTACAATATCTCCCCCTTAGGAATATTCGTCCCTGAATGTAAAAGAGACATACAAGACAAGAGTGATCATCAATAAATCATCCCAACAAGAATGCAACATAACATGTAAAACATCATTTTCAAATTCTAAACATAAGTGTATAATCATCATAAGTTTACCAACTTAAACATGAATGCATATGAATGACTTAGGGGCTGAAATATGGGACTTGAAATCACATAGGGACTTAGGATTAGTACCTTAGACTTGAGTGGAGTGGAAAAGATAAGAATACTGCTTTTGCATGACCGCTTCAGCCTCTCATGGAGCACTTTCAACTTGTTGGTTCCTCCAAAGGACCTTAACGGATGCCACCTCTTTATTCCTCAATCTCTTTACTTGACTATCCAAGATCTGAACTGAAACTTCCTCATAAGTCAAATTAGCATCAACAACACCTAAAACATCAAGAGGCACAATGGCATTAGGATCACCAACACATTTTCTCAACATAGACACGGAACACCTGGTGAACCAAATTCATTTCTCTAGGCAATTTCAATTCATAAGCTACCTTGCCAACCCTCTCTATCACCTCGTAAGTACCAACATATCTTGGACCCAACTTTCCTTTTTTACCAAAACAGACCACACTTTTCATTGGAGAAACCTTCAAATAAATACAATCACCCACTTGAAATTCTAGGTCTTTCCTTCTTACATCGACATAAGATTTTTGACGACTTTGGGTTGTTCTCAACCTTTCCCTAATCATCTTAACCTTCTCAAGAGCCTCCATAACCAGATCCGGTCCCAATAAATCCACCTCTCCAACCTCAAACCAACCCTCCAAAGATCTACAACGTATCCCATAAAGAGCCTCAAAAGGAGCCATATCGATACTAGAGGGATAACTATTGTTGTATGAGAATTCAATCAAAGGAAGATGGTCATCCCAACTACCCCTCAACTCCAATACACATTCCTAAGCATATCCTCAAGTGTTTGAATGGTTCTTTCGGGTTGGCCATCTGTTTGAGGGTAGAAGGTCGTACTAAGGTGAACTTTTGTACCAAGACCTCTTTGAAAAGTCCTCCAAAAGTGTGAAGTTAATTATGAACCACGATCCGATATGATGGAAAAAGGAATCCCATGCAACCTTACTAACTCATGGATGAACAAACGTGCATACTCTTATATGTGGTCTTAACCTGTAGAAAGTGAGCCGATTTGGTCATCTTATCAACTACCACCCAAATGGAATCAAAATCTTTTTCTAGTCTTGGACAACCCAACCATAAAATCCATATTAATCACCTCCCACTTCCAAGTGGGAATCTCTATGTATTGGATTAGGCCACCCGACCTTTGATGTTCGGCTTTAACTTATTGACAACTATGGCATCTGACAACGAATATGGCAATGTCCCTCTTCATGCCTCCCCACCAATACACATCCCTCAAGTCTCTATACATTTTGGTTGAACCGGGGTGAATAGAATAAGAAGAATTATGGGTCTCATCAAGGATCTTTTCCCTCAAACCATCAACACAAGGCACACACAACCTACCTTGGCACTTAAGGGCACCATCTCCCCCTTGGGAAAAAACTTCTACTTTGCCCTCTTTCACTAAGGCCTTCAATTCAAGCAAGGAAGAATCAAGATCTTCTTTTGCTATCACCTCATCAACCAATGAAGACTTAGACCTATCAACAACAACCACACCATCGTCACCAACCTCTTCCAATTTTACCCCTAATCTAGCCAATCTATGCACCTCCCTAGTCATTTCCCTATTACAACCATCCACATGAGTTAGGCTACTCATGGACACCCGACTTAAAACATCCACCACCATATTTGTCTTACCCGGATGATAATGTACACTTATGTCATAATCTTTGAGAAGTTCTAGCCACCTTCTTTGTCTCAAGTTGAGATCTTTTTGAGTGAAGACATATTAGAGGCTCTTATGATGGGTGAAGATATCAACACGCACCCCATACAAGTAATGACGCAAAATCCTTAATGCAAACACAATGACGGCTAACTCTAGATCATGGGGTAGGGTAATTCCTTTCATGTACCTTGAGTTATCTAGAAGCATAAGCTATGAACTTACCATTTTGCATTAACACACAGCCCAAATTAACTCTAGATGCATCACAATATACAACAAAACCCTCAAGCCCATCCGGTAGTGACAATATAGGAGCAACCACAAGCCTATTCTTCAATGTTTGGAAGCTGTCACATTCGTCGGTCCAGTCAAACTTAACCTTCTTTTGAGTTAATTTTGTCATTGGGGAAGCAATTGAGGAGAACCCACTCACAAATCTTTTATAGTAACCCGCAAGACCCAAGAAGCTCCTAATATCCGACGAGGTCAATGGTCTAGGCCAATTCCTAATTACATTAGTTTCCTTAGGATCCACTTTTATACCATCCCCGGACACTACATGACATAAGAATGCAACTTCATTCAACCAAAATTCACACTTGTCATATTTAGCATACAATCTCTCCTCCCTCAACCTTTGCAACACAACCCTCAAATGACCCATATTCTCCTCCCTAATATGTGAGCAGATCAAAATATCATCAATAAAGACCACAACGAAGGAATCAAGGTAAGGTTTAAAGGCCCTATTCATTAGGTCCATGAAGATGGCCGATGCTTTTGTCACCCCAAACAACATCACAACAAACTCATAATGCCCATATCTAGTCTGGAAGGCCGTCTTAGGAATATCACACTCCCTCACCCTCACTTGATGATACTCGGACTGAAGATCAATCTTAGAGAAGAAGCTAGCCCCTTGCAAATTGTCGAACAAGTCATTAATCTTTGGAAGAGGATATCTATTCTTTATAGTGACCCTATTGAGTTGCCGATAATCAATGCAAATTCTAAGTGATCCATCATTCTTTTTCACAAATGACACCGGAGCACTCCAAGGTGATTGACTAAGTCTAATAAATCCCTTTTCCAACAAATCTTTTAATTACTCTTTTAACTCCTTCAACTCTGCTGGGGCTATACGATAAGGGGGAGTGGAGATAGGTTGAGTGTCGGGAAGGAGATCTATGCCAAAATCTATCTCCCTTTCAGGAGGGACACCGGGAAGATCATTTGGGAAGGCATAAAGAAACTCATTTACAATGGGGACCGACTCAATGGAAGTGACTTTGGACTCCACATTTTTAACCCTCATAAGATGGTACAAACACCCCCTAGAAATCAACTAATGGGCTTTAATACATGAAATGAACCTACTATTATAGTGTTTGAGTACGTATTGGCAAATGTTTAGGGTAGTATAAGGGTAAAATATAACGAAGTATAGGTAAAAACATGTATGGGAGCTTATAAGCCTAAGACTTGAAGTCTTGAACCGAAGCTGAAAAGCAGTGCCTAAAATACATAGTGGAGTGTTGCGAGGGGGACGCAAAAACCCCTCTGGAAATCGCACTTTGGAATTTCGTAATTGCTAAATTTTTTCTCTTAAATCGGGGTTAGACCCTTCTCCTCCTAATTTGGACCCCTGAACAAGAATCCAAAGTCAGATTTTCAAAATAATGAACGAATTTTGAGATATATCAAAATTAAATTTTTGGGCATCTCGAGGCACGTTTTTGGGCACTTTTTGGGGTCGTTACACTATTGGTCCCAGTACAACCTCCCCTTGGCCCAATTTGATTTATTAAACTAGAACACATCAATCGAATTCTGTTAATTAATTTTTTTTCATATTCATTACTACCTTGGTCTAGTCAGTAACACTAGGTGGGATCTAATGTTGGCCACCATCAGAAATGAAAGCGAGTTAATTAATGCACGCATATACACCTTCCAAGAATTATGAATTATTCGATTTTATTTCGTTAATTTTTCATGGTTCCCACAACCCTAGTTGTGGATTTAGCTACTCATGTTATGTATAGATGAAAAGATTATGAATTGAGAAGACATAATTAAATACTTACACAATAGATTTCAGATCAAGCAATCCAATATCAATAAGAATCACAAGCTTTAAGATCAAATTCAACCACAAGTGTTCTCAAAGACTCTCTTGTAATTTTCTCCCTCAATATATTGAGTTCTCTGATTACTAACCTAAAGCTTATCAAACCTAACTTGTTCCTATGAAAGCTAACATGAACTTATGAGAAATAACATAAAAGATATATTTATAATAATTAAAATTCAAATCCTAAATGACTTAGGAGGACTGGTCGGCATGCCTTACGAAAGCTCTTTAAAACTCATATAGAAGTTTACTACCATAATCAAGGTCTCGTACATTGTTATTGAAAAATTGGACTTCTATTTTACGATACCCTTTTATGACTCGTAAAATGGTTTACGACCCGTAAAGGGGGTTTCATCTGATGAACTTTAGAAAGTCTTCATTCTCTGATTCTCAAGGCACAAACCTCTTCTATGGCTCATGAATTATTCTATGGCTCATCTGCATGATTGTAGAGTTAACTTCAAAAACTTGGACCCTCATTGGAATTCCTTATGAAATCACCTTACGACTCGTGGAATGGTCTACGACCCATAAGGTGTCTCGTTTAATAGCAAATCTGCAGCAACTTCTGTACTTTCTCAAAAATCATGGCCATCTTTAGTACCGCAAAGATAAACATAAAAACACATAATACTCACTAACATCGCATTAAGAATATACAAAATCCTTAGTTTTAAGCATCAAAAGTGTTGTATTTTGGCAGCACATCAAAGGGCAATTTAATTATATTGTGAGGCCTCCGTTTTCGACTTTGTCATCTCACAATCTAAAAGTTGTTATTCAGATAGTGAATAAGTTTCCAGCTTTTTTAGTTGATTGAGTCCTTATACTGCTACTATTGATGAAAATGCCCAACATGGCCCTGCATTTTTGTTCTCAACTCAAAATAATACACAATTTTAGTTTGTGAAGATTGAGTCTAAAACGAGACCCTATATTTTTTCCCAACATGAGCCTGCATTTTTGTTCTCAACCCAACATGACCCAGGTTTTAAGCTGATTGAGTCTTTTTACTGTCGTGTTTTTAACAGAATGCACAATGTTAGTTCACTTTTAGTTAGTAAAATACACAATGTTAGCAGAATGGTCACTTCTAGCAGAGTGCACATTTCTAATTTTCATTCCTGAGAAATGACCATCCTTTTTGGAATTTTTTACCAAAATAATCTATTATTTAGCCTACTTAATTTAGTTTGCTCGTAATCTTCTTGGACTAATATCAATTTACTTTCATAGGTATTTTTCTTTTCATAGATACTTTTATGATTGGACTTAATGCATACCAACTGGACCTCGATCCACTTAATTCATCTGTATTAACTGGAAAACTCACCTATAGATCATGGGAGATATGGGAAGGAAATGATAATATGATTCTAAATACGAGAAGGTGCGACAGTAAATTTTGAAATCTTGTAAAGAAACATCCCATCCCTCTTCGAGTTTTAGAAGTGATTCAATTAGGTGGATTGTATGGTGTTTATAGGTCTTATCAGCCTAAGTTTGATCATAGTTTGATCACTTTATTAGTTCAGAGATGGCGTCCTGAGACACATACATTTCACGTTAGGACGAGTCAGACAATTATCACTTCATAAAATCTAGAGGTATTATATGGCTTATCTGTGAATGGTCATCCTATACTTGGTAATAAGTCAACGAAGACTTTAGGAGATTGGAAAAATATTTGTCAAAGATTATTAGGCTTTATTATACATCCTCAAGACTTCAACCATAATAGCCTTAAGGTGACTGCACTTAATGCGCATATGTTAAGCCAACCAAAGTTGTTGGACATGGCAACACAAGATGTGGTCAATCAAAAGGCTAGATGTTACTTGTTTTGGATGTTTGCCGGTATGATGATTGTCGATACATCTGGTAATTATTTAAAACTTATGTACCTTTCTATGCTAGAAGATGTCAATACAATCGGGTCATACAGTTGGGGTAGTGCGACATTAGCATGCTTATATCATTTTCTCTACAAAGCCTCATAGAGTAATCAAAATGAGATAGCTGGATTTCTACCACTACTTCAGGTATATTTAATAACTACATAAATTATTTATTAATATCTTTTGTACTTTAATTACCTAACTATATGTGTTATGTTCAGTTTTAGGCATGGGAGAGGATTATTATCCTCAGACCCTATGTAATTGAAATGTCCCACACTTGCCTAGGAATATCCCATAATCGTAAATCCTTTATATCTTAAATCGGGGATATTTAAACACCCTCTCCATGTACCTCGGAAAGACCCTATGATGCATTCTTTTAATTTCTCAAAATTCGTGGAGAATTTTGCAAATTCGACTTCATATTCTTGTTCATAGGAAAAAATTGCGTGGACAAACGAGTACCTACAAGGTATACTTTATCCGTGCCAAGAAAATAATTTTTTGACGAAACTTCATAAAAACAGCAGCTGTTTGCGATGCAGACCTGGCGCGGACTAGTTCAAAATTTTCTGAAAAATTCTTTTTTTTAACTCTAGGGCAATTGGGTAAGAACCCAATACCTATATGTGCGAAAATCCCTCATTCTTTAGCCCTTTTTAGCCCTAAAAACTCACCAAAAACTCTCAAATTCCTCTCTAATCTTCATCGAATTCTCCATCCATTCTCAAAATTTTCAAGAAGTTATGTTGGTGTTCAAGGAAACTACGTCAAGCCCTAAGTTTTCTGATGATGTTCATGCTCCAATAAGAAAGTGGTGGTTGTCAGCAATTAACCTAATCGAGGTTAGGATCGAATCCACAGGGAATACAAGGTTTAATTATAAGACTTCACCACTAATCATTTGTAGTATTAATGATTACAATATCTAAATGAGGGGGGGAGGGTTTGTGATTCAAAAACAAAAATAAAACTACCACTAACTATGACGCGAGGAAACACTTAATTTTGGAGACAACTTGGAAATTGTGTTCCCCATGGTTTGTCGACTTGATTACCCTAGATAACATAACTACAATTGGTGATTTGCATGCAGGACGATAACTTATGTTCTTCCATCCCTCTTGTGAAGGTGAAGGTCGAATTTCACCATGGCGCTTCGTCGGCAACTATGGTGTGCCAACTAATGGTTACCTATTGTCCCAGTCAACCTCCCCTTGGTCAGGCTTAGTTGATTAGATGAGAACACATCAATTGAATTCTATCATCTATTTTTCTTTTCCTATTTGTCACTACCTTGGTCGGGATCATGATAGTAGGTGAGGTTTGGTGTTGGCCACTACCAAACAACAACAAAAATGAAGGAAAAACAAATAATATATGTAAAACCCCAATAATAGAAATACAATAGACCTAGGTTATTTCAAGTCAAGTACCCATTGTTCCCACAACCCCAAGTTGTGGGTGTTTAGCTACTCATGGCTAAGGAAAAACACACAAAAATGCACCTGATTGACAAAGTTGAGAGTTTTACTAATAACAGTGAAGAAAATAGGCACCACAAGTTGCAAACCCACAAGTTTAATTGATCAACAATGAATACAAGATAAGATTTGCAATCCCCAAAAATGAGTTTTTCCAAGAGAGAATAATAAACTACTCTAAAAACTAAGAAAAGATTCAAAATGTAATTGTAGATTGTCTACTGGTCGTCCTCCTCAAACCTAACTTAAGCTATATATAGTATTTACAAAATAACCCTAGAATTTACACAGAAAAGATAGCTGGCAGCTGATAAGTCTCACAATTACGACTTGTAGGATGACCTACGAGTCATAGTCGAGGTCTCGAATCAGGTTCTTGAAATCTTGGACTAAACTGGTACGACCCATACGGATGAGTCGTTACTTGAACTACGACTCGTATGTTCCTCGCGTAGTCTTGACCTTCAATTTTTGGTCTAACATTTTGGCTCTCTGATTCTTGCTACGAATCCACCTAGACGAGTCGCAGTAAGCCTTACGACTCTTATGATAGCCTCGTCGGGATGACCTCTACAATTTCTGAATTTTGGTCTTTAATTCTTGCTACGACACCACCCTACGACTCGTAGCTTGAGCTACGATTCGTAGGTGGGCTTGTAAGGCCTATGCTTCAGCAAAATCTGTAACTTTTCTTCAAAATCATGCCAACCTAACTTTTCTGCAAGATTAATACAAAAACACATCAAAACAATAAAAAGTCACTTTAAGAACTCACAAAATCCCTTGTTTCAGGCACCAAATGTGTTGTATATTGACAGAACATCAACATCCTCAACTTAGAATTGTTGCTTGTCTTCAAGCAACGACTCAATCTACGCAGACCAAGAGAAATACGTAGCAGTTATAATAATGACATATATATCAACTCCTTTGATCTAGGTACCCAACTTCTATTTTCTAAACAGGGTTGCAAAGTTATTGAGTAAACAAGAACATAATGAGATACCTGGCAATCCAACTATGACAAGCTAAGAAGCATCAACCGTCCATAATCCTTGGTATAGTCATATGCTACTCAAGTAGTGCAAATGCTCTCACTGGAAAGAAGTCTCTCATACTCACTCAAAAGCATTTAGAATTCAGGGACTGAGGAAGCATTCTCACTCTCACAATTGAAATTTAATGCATACTGACTAACACCATAGGATTGCCTCTATAATCATCTTCTGGCTTGGTAATGAAGTGGAGTTGGATCACTTTAGGACTTATAGGCTTGTAACACAGGTTCAGGGTGCTCTGGTGTGGTATTTTGGGCAAATAGTGACTAAAAGCCATCCTTGAACCATGTTTACCAACACTTTTTGCTTTCATAATCCACCCCTTTTAATCACTCCACCCTTATTCTCCTGTTTTGGACTTTTCTCGAGTGCTTTCTTTCTCTTTTTCACTTATACCTTGATTTCAAACTCATTTTTATTACTTTTTCTCAATTCAAGGAACTTTTTTTTCTCTTTCTTCACTCGGTTCATGCTTTTTCATTTCTTTCTTGATTTCCCAGCTAACCACCTTATTATCATTATTTTACCAACACAAAAGTCACCCTTAATTTAGGCTTTTAGCCTCAGGTGAAGTACATAATACCTATGCCTCAAACCAGGGCCACCAACTGTAGCCACCCTCAAATTAAGCTTTTAGACTCAATCAAGGTTCACATGTTCAAGGATAGACCAGGGTCAATATCAAGGTATTTCATCAAAACAAGGTTAAGCTAGCAAGGTATCAAGAAAGAATGAGTACATAAAAAGCTCAAAATTTTGGAACAAGAGATTCACTCGCTCATCAGGTGGGTCATTTAGGCCAAAAGTGGTTTCGCTCAAATAACAAAAGGCCTAAGATCCTTTCCATATCCACCACATCACCAAACCAATTTTAGAGTAACAAGGCAAGTTCTAGGTCCATACAAGATGCGTGAATGCAATAAAATAAGATCACAACACACATGACAAATGCATCCACAATCAAGTATAGACTCACAGGTCATGTTTTCAGTCTCAGCTTACCTTCACAATATTAGAACAAACATTGCCAGATGCGTAACAATATATGAATGCATTAATAATCATAACCTCAAAAATTTTAAGAGTACCCAATTTTTCATCAAAACATTAAAAATATATCTAAAAATTATGTATATGCCAATAGATAACACTACTATGAATTTACCTATTATCTACATTACCTAAACATGCCGGCTCAACAGAAAAGTAAACATCCATAAGGAAAAAAAGCACGAGAAGAAAATCTTAGGATCAAAAATAGGGGAAGTTAGACTTGAGGCTACTCATACTTTACCTTAATCCATAACTTCCCACACCCCATAAAATAGGATACTTTGTCCTCAAAGTAAAGACAAGAATGAAAACAAAACATGATAACATAGAAATATATACATACATCCATTAAGAAAAACAAAAATCAACATCCAAAGTATAAGGAAAAATAACATTTAATATAAGAATATTTAAACACAACCAAAAACCAACATAATAAAAAGATTGTCTGAAAACAGAATAAAGTATCCAACATAACAAAATGAGAATTAGGGTCAAAAGAAGCCAAATATCATGATGCATCAATCACCGGTCTCTGGCTGGTCTGCAGGGTCCTGGGGCTGCCTCTCCTCTGTAGCAGTACTGGAAGTACCCTCTCTAGGTGGGGTGTGCTACACTCACTCTCTCTGAATAGTCGCTAACAAAAGTGAATCCTGCACCATCTCCTCAGGAATGGGCTCCTCCTCCTATCTCTGCTTCTTCGGGGTCGACTCTGGGTCATCATTCTTCTCAAAAGGCCTCTTCCCATGGGTGTCCGGATGGCCGGTGAGCCAATCAAATGCCTCATCACCTACCGGTGCTACCTCTGGGGCTGGAATAGGGGCTGCCAACATTTGTAATAAGTCGTCCTTGAACTTGGCTAACTCCTCAGTATCTGCGCTCGTGTCGGTAGGCCTAGCTCCCTCAAGCCTCTTGTGGACTCTAGTCTTAAATGCATCAACTCGGGAATCCATCGCTCGGACTCTCTCATCAACTAAATCTCGAGAAAATGCCCTCATCCTCTCCCCAGAGTCCCGAACAGTCTGATCAATCAATGGCCGGACCCGTGTTGATAACTCCCATAGCCTCCCGTCTGCTATAGCCACCCTGCTAATAAAGCCTGAAATGCAACTGCAGAGAAAAGAGGGTCAACCTGTAAAGTAAATGCTGCTGGTGCTGACGTACTGGAGGATGGTGTAAACTCAATCTCGACCGCTGGTGCAAGCTCTGCGGTAGCCGTAGTAGCGCTGGTAGTAGCTGGAGGTGAACCTGGAATTTGAGGCTCTACCGAAAATGGCTCTGGGATAGCTGGAGGAGCTGCTTGTGGTAAGGCCACTAGATTCTCATCAGCCTTTATCAGGCTGGGATTGATAGTGCGTGTTGCCTCTACATGAGGGTCCCGGTAAGGATCGATAGGAACACATGTTGCACTACAGAGCCGATGGATTAGAACTGGGAATGACAGTGAGGTGTTCGTCTGAGCTGCAGCCTAGTGAATCTACTCCAAAATGATTCGTGCCCAAAGAGTGTTGGCTAACAGTACGGCTTTCTTGAGAGTGATCACATTATCCATGAATATCGAACTAATACGCCAATGGATAATTGACCATTAAAACTTGGCCCGGATGAGATATGTGCTTTAACTATAGGATCTGCGTGGTTTGTGACCCATGTCAGCTCGACACCCTTATCGCAGATTTGACTGTTTGTCCACCATAACAACTCTGTCCTGGCCCCAATGACCTTCCAAGGCACCACTCTCCTCATTTTATCAATACGGCTATCGTACTCCGCGGTAAACTAAGGCACTCTATAAGTGGGCCCAAACTGCACTCGTCAGATCATCTCCTTTGAGATATCAACTTTTCTCCCCAGACTGTCACCACACGTAGCCTCGGCTGCTCAATTAACCTTTTATTCTTTGGCAACCCCCGGCGGAATGTAGCAAGGTATGCGTCATAGAACTCACGGACTATGTAAGGGGCATATTTGCCCAGCTGCTGTGTGGTCCAACATAGCCCATGCTCATCCAACCCAGCATCAAATCCGGGTACTCTATCAAAGCCTGAGGAATTCAACCGAGACTCCTCATGAAATTGGCGGACCGGCTTGCCTTACCCCTTAAGCTCCAACCCCTGGTCATATATTTCTTGCATCCCTGGGATACACCATCTGCGGTCAGCTGGGGGTTGGGACTGGACTTCATCCTGCTAGGTCTGGGAGGTTCTCTCGGACTCTGACTCAGAGCCGACATGTGAGGGAGTCATCTATGGCAAGCTGCTATTTGACCCATCCCCATTACCCTATTGTTCCTCCTCTTCAGACTGGGAGGAACTGCTAACTTTCATGGACGTTTGTGCTGCAAGCACCCCGATTTGGGTTCTATTGGCCTCGGGGTCTATCCTGACTTTGTGGACTTCCTTAGAGCCCTCGAATTACTCATCCACCAATCTCCTTTGAAAGGTTTGGATTGCTCGCTTGTCTTTTAGGGACATTGCATCTGCAAACCAACCAAATAGCAACATATAAGTTCAAGATGTTTGATCCATTAAAACACATAACAAAGAACAAGCAACAAAAACAATTAAAAAGTAAACATTCACAGATGCAACTGCAGGTTTGCAGATACGAGTGTAGTTACGACTTATAGGGTGGCCTATGAGTAACTACCATTGTAGAACCAGTATGCCTTAAAAAATGCTTTCTGATCCTAGATACGAGACACAGTTACGACTCGTAAGATGACCTACGAGTCGTAGTCTGGGCTCGTAATCATTTTCAAAAATATTTTTCAGAACTCAGATAAACTTATGAGACTCTCACTACGAGTCGTAGTAGGAACTACGAGTCGCATGTGAGTCTCGTATGAGAAGCATGAAGGAACCACATATGACTGCTTCTTGCTATGAGGGACCTTTACGACTCATAGAGGAACCGACGAGTCGTAGAAGGGCCTCATAGCAGGAAACAGAAGGCATCAGTGGTGCCTCACATTTTCCCACAACAAAGTAACAAATCAAACCACACAATCAACACTCTTGGCACACAACAACATCATTATATACTTGGCACATAATCAATCCTATACTATCATCAGGAGTTCAAGACAACATCATCCCTAAGATTTCAATCCAATTCCACACTACGTCAAGCACAACAAAAGCAATAACACATCCAAAACTCATTCTTGACATCTATAACCATTTCGTAGGAATGCAATTAGCACACATATCAATTTAATCAAATCCCACAAGTTAAGACATGTAAAACGCACTCCCGTTTCTCAAATTCCAATTTCGACAATAATTTTGACCATGAGTGGGCAATAAACACACAATACACCCCATGAAGGGTAGCCCAAGGGGTTGAGTATAACCTAGCCAGGGACAAACCCGATACAGTTATGCCACTGATCAGTTGTCCACATGTTTACAGCTGTGCACAGATGATATGTTAAAGGTAAGTGTAAAGTAATGTAAAGAATGTAAAGTATATGAT
>JAABOM020039930.1:0-16609 GCA_011800125.2 Solanum clarkiae
GGGGGGGGGGGGGGGGGGGGGGGGGGAGAGAGGTGCGGGGTGGGTTGAAGTAGCTATTTTAAAACTAATGGGAAGCGGGGCGGTAGCAAATAAGAATTCGAAGAAATTAAATTTTTGTAATTAGTAAAAATAAAAGATATAAATTTTTTATATTAAATATTGACTTTAATTTTATTTTTTTCTTAAAATTTAAACTAGACAGTTAGTTGTTAAAATGTTAATTAGAAACTTTTAATTAACAATTAAGAAGCAATTTTTAAAAAGTCAACTAAAAATAGTTAATTAGTTGTTGGAATGTTAATTAGCAGAAAAAAAACTAAATTCAATTAAAAAATAAAAGAACTTTAAAATTTACGCGGGGCGGGACGGATTAAAAATGAAAAAGGTCTTCATGCGGGGCGGGACGATTTAAAAAATTTGGGAATTAAGCTCAATCCGCCCCGCACCCACTCCATTGCCATCTCTAGGCACAACAGAGAAAGCAAGAAACGAAAAACGCAGAAACAAAGAAAAGATGCGGAAAGAAAAAGAAGAGAGGTCAAATTGGGATTTCCATCTCAAAGTGTTAAAGGTAATTGTTCTCATCCTTTTTATAATGCGATTATGAATAGATTTTTAGGGTAGAAATGTGTATAATTCATGTTAAATTCAGAAAATATATCCCTAGGGTTCTTAGAATAAAATCTTGATTTGGGGGTCGAATAACAATCTATATTAGCTGAAATTTGACGTATGAGTTTGTTTTATTATTAGTAAACATAATTTGAAGAAAATTTTCAAATTTCAATTTGAGATGTTTTGAGGTATTGGAGAAAGGAAAAACATTGGTGGATTAGCTAGCTTGACATTGGTTCTTCGATTGAGATAGCTTATGATTTATTATATGTGTTAGAAAGATTCTTAAGTGTGATTGATATTCATTGAGCATTATCGTGAAATTCTCTATGCATTCATTGTTGTGGTTTGGATGATTGAAATGTTGTTGTGATTGGTTTGCAATCTCAAAACTATAAAATCCATAATCTTGAACTGACTTTATCAAAATTATGTCTTGAATAAAGAAGACTTGATGAAATATTGTTAATGAAGTGAGAAGTAATGATCAAATATAATTGGATCGGGTGTCACATTTCGACACGGTATAATTGCATTGAATGTCATAATTCGGCATGGTATAATTGGATTAGATGTCACGTTCCGATACGGTATATTTGGATCGAGTGCCACATTCCGACACAATATATATTGGATCGGGTGTCACATTCTGGCATGATGATAATAAAAAAAAACACATTAAAATTATTTAATAAACTCAATCTCAAAGAATCTATCTCCTCAAAGAACCGTGATGTGGAGGTTTGAGTCCTTATGTGTATTCTTGGTCTTGTTGACATATTATATACATGTTTCATAGTGTTGTCGCTTATACTTGTTGTTTGTTGCTTGCCACTGCTAAGTGCTATAGTTGATATCCTGATATTACTTTATGTTTATTGGTTTCTATTTGGAGTCGGCCGATAACACCTACTCACTAGATGTGGCTCGTACTAACTCCTACTTATATTTTTTTGTTTTGCTTTTGTAGAGTGCAACGAGTATCCATTGACTTCGACTTGCCCTCAACTTTAGCCGATTGTTGGTATATCAAATTTTAGGGTGAACTAACCTTCTAACTTGTGTTGGATTCTATCAGTTATGGCATGATGTCCTTAGTTTTCGGACATAAACTATTTTATTTATCTATTTTGGTGTTGTTACTGTTAGACTTATTATTTGAAATTAGACATCTATGATGCGATGACTTTTAGGTTTTGGAGAAACATTGTGTAATAGACTTAGTAATTTTGTTATTTTTATTTTATAAAATTGAGCTTTCGTATTATCATTGTGTTTCATAAGTTGAATAGCTATATAGGTTGAGATTTGTATCATTGGTTTGCCCATTTAGGAGGTTAGGTGCGGGTGTCACTCATGGCCCATTTTGAATCGTGACAATTAGATAAATAAAAGTTAGCATCCAAATAAACACAAATAAATACAATGTAAAAGAGAGAGAGAGTTGAGAGTTTTGGACTTTTGGCCCACTTATGTCTCAGCTGCAATTTTTGGGCTTTTTAGCCCTTTTCCTCTCCCTGTATATTGCTGCTGTATCGAGCCTTGTTTTCCCCATGTATTCCAGCATACTCAGCCCTGTGTTTGTTACTTCAATCATCCTCAGTGGGCCTACCAAAGATCTGGGCTTTTAGCCTCTTTTTCTGATGTATATATGCATTGTATATCAGTTTATACCCTGTTTATTGAATGTATACTGATTTATACAGCTTGTTTTTAATATATATATATATATTTTTTTTTTTTTTTCCATGCCTGTACAACAGCATCTTCCAGACTCGAAGTTTCCATGCCTGTACAACAGCATCTTCCAGACTCGATAAAATGGGAGTCTATGGCCCATCGAGATGCAGGACGAAAAATAGGATCCATGATGTCATTTAAGTCAAGTGAAAGGCATATGCATTAATATTGTAGAGAATTAAGAAGAAAATAATCGTCTCTATCTAGGACATAACTCTTAATTAATTCAAACTACTCTTTAAATAGCAAACAAACATGAACTCCTTATATTTACTAATCACAGTAACCAAATCCAACACATAATTATGTTCAACTGGGTTTCAACTTTAACAAGTAAATCAATTATAAACTTATGGCTGAATGGTTAGCTTGCCCTTAAACTTGTAGTCGATTGTATTATGGACCCTCCTGCTTAACTCTTTACCATCTAAACCCCTCTACCTATTTCAAACCTTACCTTTTAAACCCAAATTTTGATATGCCATCCAAACGTGTTGCACAAACGCGTACATGTCATTAATTTTTAATGACTAAGTAGCCACGTACGAAAATAAAACAAAAGGACTTTTACTTTAGAAAATAGAACAAAAAACCCAATTCATGTCTTTTCCATCTAGACCCTTCTACTTCCCGAACGTCTGGCGCCTTTCTTTCTTCGATTTCTCCGACGATCGGAGAACTTGGTCCGTCACCATCCTCGAAAAAGCTTTAAGTTGTTGCCGTGTTGAATGGGTATGTATCTAATTTTTTTTGTTTTTGATTGTTCATATCATGTTTGATTGCTCTGTAGCATCTCGATTCGACATGATTGTTTTTCAATTTTTTTTAGGAATTTTGCTTTGTTTAGTGTCTAATACTACTGATATAGCTGGGTTATGCCTTGATTTTGACTTCAATGACATATTTGGTGAATTCGATTAGTTGCTAGGGTTTTTTTCGTCATTGACTAAAGTTAATTTTTTCACCATTTGTCTTGGGTATTGAGTCTTTAATGGGTCCATTGAGATATATCCGATGTGTTTCCATATATCTATAAAGTTAGCAATAACTTATATATTTTCCTTAACTTTTACAGGCATGAAAACTGAATGACTTTAACAATAGGGACACTTCAAATGCACTATAGAGGTCGTTTTGTATCAGATTCTGAGCTAACGTATGTCAATGGTATCACTGATCCTAAAAAGAATGATATAGATGTTGATGAGTTGCATATAATGTTGTTTCATAAATTAGAACTAGAACAACTGAATTTTAATAAAGTTGAATCATTTGGATGTAAAGTTAACAAAAAGGGTGATTATTATATGTTAAATTCAGATTCAGGTGTTTTAAAATTTTTTTTAGTACTATGAATGGTGGGGGACTTTGTTGCTTATTTATGGTACATGAAATAAATGTACCTATAGTTGTTGAACCAACTTTACTTCTTCCTTGTAGTGCTGATGTGTCCTCCCCACCCAATGAGAGGACTGATGTGTGTTCCCCATCCAAAGAATTTACTGATGTGTCTTCCCTACCTAATGAAAGAGCTGATGTGTCTTCCCCACCCAATGAATCTGCCAGTTTATCCTCATCCCCACCTAAAAAAAAATTAATGTGTCATCCTCACCTCTAAAAGATAGGGCTAATGTGTCATCTTCATCTCAACCATTTGATGTCAATAAGAATGATGGCAGTGATTCAAATGAAGAGCAACCCCCTAAAGTAAATGTAAATAATCCACTTTTTGAATCTGATTCAGTCTATGATGCTGAGGAAAATATTGATGATTTGAGTGATCTGGATGGAGAGTTGGTTCGAGCTAGACAATCTAATATCCAAGAACAGGTTAAAGAGAAGGCTAGGGTAAATCTAGATGAGATACCATCTAGTCCTGTGGGTATAAATACTGATTTTGAAGATATTTATACAAACAAAAAGAGAAGATTTGAAGGCAAATTAGGTGATGATGAGCCCTATTTTGATAGCTCAGATCCTGGAAGTGATATTAGTGAAAATGAAGGGGATCCTATTGAGAATGATGAAGTGGTAGATCCACCACCTAGGAATTCAAGTAGTAAAATCTACTTTGACCCAGCTGCCAAAGAGGTCATATTTAAGTTATGTATGATATTTGTGAATCATATTGTGTTTAGCGAGGCACTGCAAACCTACTCTATTCAGAAGGGGGTAAATATTAAGTTGAAGCCTAATGAGAAGGAAAAAATCAGACAACGTGTAAGAAAAATGGGTGTCTTGGCATATTCTTGGAAGTCTTGAAGGTAACACTGAAAATTTCATTGTGAAAACTTATTATCTTGTCCGAAAGTATTGTAAAAGAACCAGAAATAAGTTGTGTAGTCTAGTCTGGATCAACAAACATTACAAAGAGAGGATTATGAGTGAGCCTACTATCAAACTGCATCAGATTCAAAGTTTGACTAGGAAGAAGTATGGTTTGTATATTAGTAAAACGTGTTATAGAAAGGCAAAACTGAAAGTTATGAATGAACATTTGGGTGATTTCAAAGAGGAGTTTGCTAGACTATATGATTATGCTGAGGAATTGAAGTCTACAAATCCTAGAACCACTGTATCTATTAGGATATCAAAGAACACAATTCCAGGAAAAATGCTGTTTATGGGCATTTATATATGTCTAGGTTCCTTAAAAAGTGGATGGATTGAAGGGTGTAGAAGGATAATTAGTTTCTATGGTGCATTTCTCAAGAGTGTATGTAAAGGTGAGCTGTTATCTTGCATTTTCAAAAATGGAAATAACCAAATGTACCCTATAACATGGACAGTGGTTGATAAAGAGACCATGGACATATGGTCTTGGTTCCTCAAGTGTATCAAACATGATTTGGAGCTTACAGAAAGTGCAGGTGAAGGACTAACAGTGATGTCTGATATGTAGAAGGTACTATTAAATGTCTAAATTTATTTTTTAAAATTATGATACTAAATTATTGAACTATAGAAACTGAAGGTGAAGTACTAACATTATTTTCTTTTCTGTTGTGTCTTCAATGTTCTTTATTTGACAGGGTCTTCACTTAGCACTTACTGAACATTTACCAAATGTTAAACTCAGATGGTGTGCTAGACATATATGAACCAATTGGAAGAATACTTGGAGAGGTGAAGAAAGGAGAAGGAAATTCGGGCAGGTTGCCAGGGTCTCTTTTGAGGTATTGTTACAAAAAAAATTTGATGAAATGAATCTGTTAGGACAAGGCATTATGGACGATCTGTTAAAGTATAATAAAAAAAGCATAGTGTAGAGCATTTTTTAAAGAACATAGCAAGTGTGATATGGTTGAGAACAACATATGTGAGATATTCAATAGTTGGATTTTAGGTGCTAGATTTAAATCCATCATCACTATGCTAGAGGAAATTAGAGTCAAAGTTATGGAAATAATGAATCAAATGAGTGAGTTTTCTGATAAATGAACTACTGATGTATCATCAATGGCTATGGAAATTCTTAGAGAAAATAATGAACATGCAACCAAATGTGAGGTGATGTTTAATGGTTATCTTGGTTTTGAGATTCATGATCCATCATATAAATATGTTATTGATATCAGAAAGAAGTTTTGTAGTTGTAGATCATGGCAGTTGAAGAGAGTTCCTTGTGCTCATGCAGTTACTGCAATTCATTTTAAGGATTGGGCTGTACAGTCATTTATTAAAGATAGATATAAGAAGGAAACATACTTGAAGGCTTATAATAAGTTTATTCAACCAATGAAAAACATTAAGATGTGGCCAAAAAGCTCAAGACCAACCATTGAGCTACCTAAAATTACTCCCATTCTAGGAAGACCAAGTAAAAATAGGAGAAAAGCAATAATGAACCTGGTAAGAAGATGTTTAGATAGGCCACAAGAAAGGAAAGAAAAATGAAATGTTCTTTGTGTAAGACTTTTGGACATAACAAGAAAAGGATGTCCAAGTCTGATAATTTATTGAATTCTACTCTTATAAGCTACTGACTTTCATTACTGAATTCTACTCTAAGCCACTGAATTCTACTCTTGTTAATTATACTTCTGACTTTAACATATGCTTGTAGAAAAATGACTTCACTACTGGAAATTCAACCGTTGGGACTTGTGAAAGTGCTGGAGCATCCACTCAATCAAGTGTAAATGCATCAGCAGTAGGTCTAAGTGCACCTGCCTCAGCAGAAGGTCCAAAAGCATTTGCCTCAGCAGTAGGTCCAAGTGCACCTGCCTCAGCAACAAATACAAATGCAAGTGCCTCAACTGGTATCAGCTCTGAAAATGTTACATCAGCTACTCAACAATCAACTTCTACTGGACAAAAAAGGAGGAGTACCACAACTTTGAGAGGTGGTGCAATTCTTGGATATAAGAGACCAAGGTAAAACAAGGAAAAAACAACTTGGTTTTGGTGTGCTACTTCGATCAAGTGGCAGTGTAATGGAAAGGGTATGTTCTTATCATTTAGTGGATGTTCTATATAGTCTTACATATATTGATATTTAATTTGGTAATTTCTTATTTTTGTCTGTCTGGAACTACTGATAGAGTTTTGTATAGTCCTATAATGACTAGCTCAATTCCTATAAATATTGATCTTCGTTACAAACTCAATGGTTTAAGGTGGAAGGGAAGAGGTGCAGTTACTATAAGACAACTACAACAAGAGAATTACAGAAGATTAAGCTCTTCTACAAGCATTGAAGCCACAAAAGACACTCAATTCACAACAACCACTCAAGAAACACAATAAATTTGTCTATATCTAGTTTAATACTTGATCCCAACTATTTTTTGGTGTAGCTTCATTGTCAATTGATCCCAACTGAGTTGTTGCTGAACACAGTTGATCAAACTATTAAGTTGTTGCGGAACATTTGGGTTTTGTTTATGAAGTTGTGTTGAATTCTCAGTAGCAGAACTCAATTGTCCTTCATTTTTCTTATTAAGTTATGTATCAATTCTCAGTGATTATAAGACATTATTCTTATTTTTTGCTTATGAAGTTGTCTCTAAATTCTCAGTTTATTATAAGACATTGTAGACCTAAGATTAACTTGAAGATTAGTGTTTCTGAGATTGATATTCATTATCATTAACATTGAAGATACAAATGGATTAATACATCTTAAAAGTAACAGATAAAAACCAAATCACAACAATGACAATAACAGTGACATCAATACTAATACTTGCTCTATCATGCTTTTGTCTTCCTTGTCTTCTTTGTCTTCCTGTCTACTTTGTCTTCCTTATTTGGAAGCCATTGCAGTGTTATTGATGTGATATTGTTTTTGCCTGTTGTATCATTAGCATCAACCCATCGAAAGAATCCACAACCATTACTAGAGGTATGGTTTTGACAATCCCAAAACATTCTTCCAGGATTACTTGGTGTCCTTGACATCCTAAGTTCAGCGTGAAGTCTGCAGTAGCAACAATAAATATCCATATCGCTTGTTGTACATAAGTCATCAACCTTCCAATATCTATATCATTCATAAGCATAACTCCTCTCCCATCCTTCTTCAGCCCCTTGTTCAGGCCATCAACATACAAATTCATTCTCCCTCTCATATCTGCAACAACCAGAGAATAGTGAGATAGCTGGGTAAATCTGAAACCATATTCCTACATAGTCATAGAGCCCTGTTTCAAATTCAAGAAATCTCTTACTTGGCCTCCCTCAACTCTCTCGAAAAGAAGCACCCTAAGAAAGCTTCCTCAAACATTGTCCAAGTCAGAAATGGGGCACCCTCTCCTTTATTCTTCTTCTAATGGTCAAACCACAGGTTGAAAACCCCTTGAGCTGGTAGGCAACCAACTCAACTCTATTAACATCAACCATATGCATCATCTGAAATACTTTTTGAAGCTCATCAATGTAGTTCTCTGGGTCCTCATTAGGTGTAGACCTTGTGAACTCAAGTGGGTGTATTCTCAAGAACTCACGCACCCTGAATGTTTTTGGAGCATCCTGTATGCCTGCTCCATGTCTAGCAACTAGTGTTGTCATAGTTTGGGCCAAAGTTCGGATGGCCTAGCGAAGCTCGACATTTGAGATGTCGGCTTATCGTGGCTCTTCAGGGATAGTTGGGCCTATGAGTTCATCTTATTTCTGGTGCTTAGGTTGGTCAGCAATCTTTCTAGCAGGACACCCTCTTCCTCTAGCAGTTCTTCTTAGAGGCATGATCACAATTCTGCGAACGCGTAATTCACGAATTCGAAGAGAGCTTTCATAGAGTTTAACTTTATAGCACGAATCAGAATATGAAAGAAATCTAACCCTTCCTAATCCCATAGACTCCTTCTTATAAAGTGTGGTACAAAACACACCCATAAACAAGAGTCGAAGATACAACTTCATAGACTCCCTAGAACACTTGAACACTATGCTCAAATACCAAGATTGTCACACTTGGCATAATACCCTAGACATAGCTGGCACTCAGAAACTATTTCTAGTCTCCAAGCGTTCTACTTGGCCCCATCAAATTCATCTCAATCATAATCTACAGCAGAAGGCTCCAACAATTCAAGAAGTAACTGATAAGGAAAACTTAGTTAATAAATAAGGATAAAAAATCTAAGTAGAAACAAATCAAGACTAGTATGTAAGAAACTAGTCAGAGAATAGCCAAATCAATAATCCTAAATCTAGTCTATGAAGACTCTATCTAAATAGTCTAGATGGTACCATGATAGGCCATGACTATCTCAATCAAAAGAAAATAAAGTATAAACTCAAGCTAGATGAAAGTATAAATGTGTATCCTCTAGAAGCAGGAGAGGATTCACCAAATCAACTTACTCCAACAGATCCTCAACAATGTGCCTGTTGATGATCTCTAATACCAGTATCTGCATCATTAACAATATAGGCCCAAAAAAGGGATGTCAGTATGTGGGCATGTACGATTATGTAAAATGGAAGAATGAAACAGATATAAGGTAAAAATAATCATCTCGAAATATTCAATCCGGATGTCATAAGTCTAAAGAATGGGTAAAGACTAGACAATGACCAATTATAGACAATCCACTCAACTCCAATCTAATTATGTCCAATTGGAGTACTATCAAGATTTATTTGGGATTTTCTCTTATCCAACAACAATCTCTTATGAGTCAATGACTGTACAATAAATTTGTTGATGTTTCCACAACTATTCAATACTTTCTAGGATAAAGAACGGATCAATCCATGATGGATCCAATCAATCAAGTCCTCTATTATTTCAGGGACCTACCAAGAGTAAACATCTGACTTAATGATTTTAATGCTCTCCTACGTTTGGCGGCATAATTATTGAGTGCGAGTTGGACTTACTCTTACTTAATTTGGTGCTCGATACTTTTTCCAAGACTCAATGATTATAAGATAATCAATCTCAATCAAATCAACCACGAGTCTCAGAAGGACTCTATCAATGTATCATTCTCTCACTACCAAGCCTTTCGGCCCATCAACTATCCCATAAGTTCTCAATAACATCTTCCAAGAGAAGTTTAGACAATTATTAAGAGGACTATCAATTTAGACCAATCATTTGAGTTGAATTATGAAGACTCTCGGGACCATCAAGTTCAATCAACATCATCATCATGCTCATTCACAATCACAATCAGAATCATACTGCCAAAGCTCTAGACTCAATCCCCAGATTCATTCATGCAATCTTTTATTAACTAACATGTATGGTTTATGAAATAACTTATGTAAAAATATTTATTTAGTAAATCAAGTTCATGATGATCATCAAGCATGTAAAAATACATAAAATATATAATTTACAAGAAAACCTTCAAAGAAACATGCATGGAGACTCAATACTTTCACAATCTTTCTACTACCATCAGTGGGGTATATAGAAGAACAATTTCATGCTTTATTTTAGCCTTACATACTCGGGGTGAAGTTAAACAAGCAATTCCCAAGAGTTTCCGCTCAAATCACTTGAATCCGTAGTTCTCTTCTCCTCTTCTTAGCCCTAATCTATTAGTTAATATGTAATAAGGACTTAGGAATGGTTTTAGGAACCTCTTTTAGGCAAAACAAATTATATGTATTAACCGTGGATTAAGTCTAGGAGAAGCAGGAAATAATCTGGAATGCCCCTTGAAAAACTGAAAATTTTGCACAACGATAAACCAAGTCCGCGACGCGGACCTGCTCCAGCGAAGTACAATTTTTTCAAGAATATTTTGATCAATTTTCTAATCCCATAGAAAATATTAGAATTTAGATTAACTGTAAATCTGCGATAAGTCCTTGACGCGGACATGTGACACACCTTACTGGAAATTGCACTTTGCCTTGAAAATTATCTTTTGATTCGGTTGCTCTAAAATTTAATCAATACAATATTTTCATACAATATTTCGTGTTGATCGTGATTTCTATGTTGAATTTGCTGAAAAAGTTTAGAAAATTGTGTTATGCAAGTGTTCTTTCATCTAGGGATAATGGTGTAATTTTTTTTATATATATATATATATATATCTCAATTGGTCAACGAGAATAACATCTATGTATTCTCAATTGTAGTAAATATAGATATCTACATATAATTCATGAAAAACTTTGATATAACGTTACAAATCTGATTGATAAATGAGGGAAAGATAAACCAATTACTTTGTGTGATGATACTTGTACCGAACATAGTCTATTTCAACAATCAAATTGGTGCATACCAACTATAATTTATCCTCTTTGCTTGCAAGATAGTTGGCACAACTCCAAAAGTTGAATTTATTTCAAAGATTATAAGGTTAAGAGCTTGGCTTTCTCCTCTTTCTAACATTTCTAACATGTAGTTACAAATCGTAATGAACAAATTATATTTATAAATCTCTTATTAATTCCAAATTATATTCATATTTAAAAGTTCTTCAATATAGTTCTTTCTATGTTTTTCATTACTATATATTTGATGCAAAATGAAAGTACAAAAATAAAAAATAGATTTATTACTTTTTTGAAAGAGCATGGTTAAGAATGGTATTGAGTGGTTGACTAGATTGTTTAATGTTATTATGAAGACTGCTAAGATACTTGATGAATAGAGGAGGGGTATAATGGTTTCATTATACAAGAACAAGGGTGATATTCAAAATTGTAACAATTACAGGGGCATCAACTTGTTAAGCCACACTATGAAGGTCTGAGAGAGAGTGGTGAGGATGAGAGTGAGAAAAAGGAGTGTCTATTTTAGAGAGTCAGTTTGAATTCATGTCGGGATAGTCAACTACTAAAGTAATCCATCTTGTTCAAAGATTAGTGGAGAAATATAGAGAGAGAAAGAAGGACCTTCATATGGTGTTCGTTGACCTTGAAAAGGTTTATGAAAAAGTTTCAAGGGATGTCCTATAGAGATGTCTAGAGGCGAAAGGTGTTCCAGTGGTATGTATTAAGGATATCAAGGACATGTATGATAGAGCCAAAATTTTGAGAAAAATGGTAGGAGAAGACTTAGAGTATTTTTCTATTGAGATGAGACTTCATTAAGGATCTGTGTTGAACCTTTTTTTTTAGCCTTAGTGATAGATGAGCTGACACAGCCTACCCAAGAGGAGGTTCCATCGTGTATGCTATTTGTAGATTATATAGTACTGATTGATGAGACTCAGACTAAAGTTAATGATAGATTGAAAGTTTAAAGATATGCTTTGGAATCCAAAGAGTCCAAACTGAGCAAGGCCAAAATAGAATACTTGGAGTGTGAATTCAGTGTTGTGAGGGATGAAGCAGACATTGAAGTGACACTTGATGCTCAACTTATTCTCAAGAGATAAAACTGTCAGTATCTTGGATTTATCATCTAGAGTAGTGGCGATATCAACGAGGATGTCATACATCGTATTGGGGGAAGCATGGACAAAATGGAGGCTTGCCTCTGGAGTATTGTGTGATAAGAAGATACTACATAATCTTAAAGGTAAATTTTATAGAATGGTGGTTAGACAGTCCTTGCTATAAAGGGTAGAGAGCTAGCCAATCAAAAGCTCACGTATTCAAAAGGTGTTGGTTGCAGAGATGAGGATGTTGAGATGGATTTATGGACGTACTAGGAGTGATAACATTAGGAATGAGACCATTGGGGAGAAGTTAGGGATGACCCCTGTGGCTGACAAGATGAGGAAAGCGAGACTACAATGGTTTGTACATGTGCAGAGAAGTAGTACTGATGCTTCTATTTGGAAGTGTGAGGGGTTGGATTTAGGGGTTACATGAAGGGGTAGAAGTAGACCGAAGAAGTATTGAGGGGAGGTGATCAAACATGATATGGCTAAACTTCATCTCACCAAGGACATGAACTTAGCTAGAAAGAGTGGAGGTCGCGTATTAAGATAGAGGGCTAATAGGCTAGCAGGGGTAGGTTGATGTCTAGCCTTGTGATATAATATGTTAGTACAATTAGTCATGTTTTATATCTTGTGTTGTCATTATTCGTCTTATATTTGTTACTTTTATCGTATTTACATACTACTATTTGCTTTTCATTTTAGTCATTTTTTTCCATATCTAGTATCTTTTACTTATGGGGCTTGATCTTTTTGAGATGATGGTCTTCCGGAAACAACCTCTCTATCTTTATGAGGTAGTGGTAAGATTTGCGTACATTTTACCTTCCCCAACCCCCATTTCCGGGATTCCACTGGGTAAACAAATAATTTTCTTTAATACAAGTAGCAATATTTTACTTTAAGATACTCCTTTTACCCTTAATCAAATGAATCTCAACCAACCAAATAAATATAAATTTCAAAAGTCTTTTTCTCTTAAACACCATGTCAAATTAAAGGATACTAGGGCTGCATATCGGTTGGTTCTATTTGATTTTGAAATTTATTAGTTCGACTAATTGATTATCAGTTTATAGATATGCTAAACCATTATAGAACCATTAAGATATTAACTTATTAATTATTTATTATTATTGATTTAGTTATTGATTTAACCGTTAAGATTTGACATAAAAATTTCTTTATTGAAAATTACTTAGGAAGAAGGTGACTGTCACGCCTCGGGAGGGGACCCAAGACGTGGCTAGCACCCAGAGACTATTGATAGTCCCCAAGCGAACCATTTGACCTCATCACATTCATTCAATCAATCAATTTACTAATCAACGGAAGTTTAAAAGGATGTAAATGGGCACATCTATCATCTAATCTCAAAATAATAATATAATGAAAGGCTAGTAGAAAGAACTAGCTCACAATCTTAACAATCAACATTTGACTCTAATCTATGAAGCCTCGATTACTATCAGGTAGTGCTAATGACAGACCTATGGCCACCTTAATGAAAACAAAGCTAATAAATGTCTGACTCTAAAGCAAGATGAAAATAACATAATGAATCCTCCGAAGTAGGGGGACTCACTAATCAGCCAAACGTCCAAAGATCCTCAACAATGCGTCCACTAATGATCTCTATCTCGTATAGCTACATATAAAATAATGCAGTGCCAGAGTGGCGTCAGTACGTGGAATGTACGTTATGTAAAATAGTTGAATAGAACTGAAATTGGTAGAATAGTATAGAAATAAAAATCAACTAAATATACAAACCAATCAATACGTCAAATGTCTATCTAAAGCAAGAATAAAGAGTAGACAAGTGACCCATCAACCAATCAACTCATCAATCAAATCAGAATCATGTCATAGGGACTCATCTCAACTCATCTCATCTCATTTCGACTCAGATTACTCAGTTTAAGAAACTTTCTGGGATTTTCTCTTATCCGACAATAATCACTTATGAGCCAGTGATTGTACAACAATCACGCTGATATTGCCACAATCATTCCGCACTTGCCAGGTAGGGAACAAATTGAAACCACATGGACTAGTCCAAATGGAGTCAGCAATCCACAAGTCCTCTATTGATCTCAAGGACTTCTAGTCAGAGGGAACCTCAACATAAATGTTATGTGATCGTCCTAATCCTCACCTACGCTTGGCTACGTAGTTTGACGAGTGCGAGTCAGATTAACTCTTACTCTTTTGATGCTCGATACTCCTCCCATGACTCAGTGCTTATAAAACAATCCATCCAATCAATCTAATCATCTCAATCAGCCTTGTGGAGGCACTATCTTTCAATCCGTCTCATTGAGACTCTAATCATCTCATCAATCAACATCTCAATCAATAGCTTAAGGCTTAAAACAATCATTAGGAAACAATCGAATGGATAATTCACTAGAGTTCATTTGGGAAGACTCATGGACCATTAAATACTATCAACCTATCATTATTCTCACATTTACAATCACAATCTCTATCAATATTCTCAATCAAGGCTCTAAACTCAATCCCTATCTTCATTCATGCAACTTTTATGAAATAATAAGTAGGGTTTATGCAATAATTCATGTAAAAACATTCAATTCAAGAAAACAAATTTATGATGATCATCAATATAAGAAAATACATGTAATAAATAAAATTTTTCAAAAAATTAATCAAGATAATATTTCAAGAACATGTATGGAGACTCATGCACTTTCAACTCTTCTAAAACCATCTTTGGGCACATGAGGGAACAATCTCATGCTTTTAGTTTAGACTTACATACCTGGGATAAAGCTCTTTCAATCAACTGCTAAGAATTCTCCTTGAATTCTTCAATCTCACGTTCTTCTTTCTTCTCTCTCAAGCCCTAACTTTCAAGTAGTAGGAAAAGGACTTAGAATGGGGTTTTTGACCCTATTTACTCATCAAAACGATCTTAATTGATAGTGTTTTGAGTTTCAGAGGGGCTGAAAATTAACCGGAATGCCCCTCAATTTAAAAGAAAAAGTTCATCCCGAAATTGCCCAGTCCACTGTGGACATGTACAATTTCCTTTTGAAATTTCCCTTCGAAAATAAAAGAAAAAAACAAGTGTTCGTCCGCGTCCCTGGCATGTCGCCCTTGGGCGCGCACCGACACTGTTTTGGGATTAATTATGAAAAATTATTTTTCGATTCGATGGCTCTAAAATTCGAACGAGACTATTTTCTCACTCAATTTTCCATGCTGATTGCATATCCGGTCTCAGATTATCGATTGATCCATTAAAAGAAATCTAAAATCCTTAAGAATCAATTATCCAATAAATAAAAAATTAAAATTATTATCAAAATTGCTAAATCAATAATTTATTATTAATAATTAGATTATTAATTTCAGTTCGATAGCCCTAAAGATACAACATATAAATGTAATATAAATGGAGCGGAGGATTATCTATTTTTAAAAAAGAATAGCGCCGCAAATAAGCCGAAATTAACTCCATGATAGAAGACTAGAACGGCGAATACCAACAATTGAAATAAATAAAAATATAAATATAAAGAAAGAAAATATATGACATTGAGTACCAACAATTGCTTCATCAATCAGCAAGCACAGCTCGTCATTCTATTCTTCTTTTATTTTAATGAAATTGATGTCCCACTTCCAAAAATTAAAAATCACGCGTTTGTATATTTTTTTTTTATCTGTTATTCCTTCTTTTCTAGTTGTGATATGACACTCCTTGATAATTTGATTAGCTTTAAAATTAAATTAAATTTTACTAGATTTAATATTTTAAAACAAAAACTAAAATATAAAAAAAGTTGATTTTTATAATTTAAAAATATATTTATAATACAATATTATCATAAAAGATGATTGTTATAAAGAGATTGAACCAAATATATTCAGTATAAATTGGTAATAAAAATGGCCTTCAAAAACATTTTACAAAACACAATTTTCTTAAATTAATTTTCTGAAGGAAAAGATATCTGGATAATAAAAAATAAATATAAACACCATGCAAGAAGTATAGATCACAAAATTCTTTAAAAAATATGTGGTCAAATAACTCAAATGTCCTTATAAACGTTGAAATTTTGTAGGATTTTACAAGATGAATTTTATTCCAGTTAAGATTTTTGAAGGTTATTTTACCATAAATCTTACTTCATGCCTATATATAAAAAAAATTATATTTTCTTGAAAAAGTATCTCGA
Source organism: Solanum clarkiae (assembly GCA_011800125.2). NCBI lineage: Eukaryota > Viridiplantae > Streptophyta > Magnoliopsida > Solanales > Solanaceae > Solanum > Solanum clarkiae. The sequence continues at coordinate 16,370 of JAABOM020039930.1, forward strand.
AAATTTCACAAATTCATAGAATATTCGTGCATGTTAGAATGTATACACCCAATACAGTCAAGGACCAGGTCCCTAGAGATAATAACAATGTAAGAACAAATGAAACACAAGTAAAAATAACATACGATTTAATGAGGAAAATTTTTCCATCAATCTCGGATGAAGCCAAAGATTCACTATTTTTTGGCTTTGGGGTACGATGGAATAAAGCAAAATGACTCTTTAAACTGTCTGCGCTTC
>JAABOM020039951.1:0-16609 GCA_011800125.2 Solanum clarkiae
GGTAAGGTCTGCGTACAATCTACCCTCCCCAGACCCCACTTGTGGGATTTCACTGGGTTGTTGTTGTTGTTGTTGTTTCTGTTAGTCTTTTAAAAATATTTTTTGCGGTTTCCTAATTATCCCAAAATTAGGTGGCAACTCTGTTTTCTTTCAAAATATCAAAAATCAGTTTTCTTTTAAATTAATTGAGTTATAAACTGATTTTCAAATTTTCTTTTTCAAATAAGCCATTTTTCAGCATAACATAGAAATTAAATAATTAATTGACTTAAATTTGCTGCAATAAAAAATTTTGAAATATAAAAGGAGTCGTTTAATATTTCCAACATAATTTTATTGAATTTTTTTATTTTTAAATTTGTTATATTACATAATTTTATTAACAAAGTATTTGATAGTCAAAATTTTTATTAATTATTTACATAAAATGGTCCTAAATTAAAAGTGAATCTTAAATATAAAAGAAATTCTAATCCAAAACTAAATCTTGAAACTAAATAAAGAAAAGATCACATAATAAATTAACAAAAATAGTGAAAAAATGATTTCGTTTAAAGCAAAGAAGTATTACCTTTCTTGAAATATTATTTCACCTGAGACGAAGATGTTAGTTACAAAATAAGAGAAAATTTATATACGTGAATGAATGGAACTTATGAATAGATGGAGATGTTAGAAACAACATAATAAAAATTTTAAATAATGAAAATTTATTAGACTAAACTAACTAAAAGAAGGTCATAATATAATTCGAATGAATCAAGTTAAGCTGACATAATAATTAATATTATTTTCTTTAAATTCAAAAAGTGAAAAAGAAAGGGAAAAGAATATGAAACAAAGAAAGCGAGTGTGTAATATAAGTAAATTTGAGAATCAAATTGAATTGAAGTTTGGAAAAAATCATAAAATAAGATTCAACACCACTTAGCACAAATCGATGAAGCGAGTGAATGAATCAAAGTTGAAATTGAAGTGTTTTTATAGAAGTAGAGAAGTCATAAATCAAAAAGGAAAAAGAAAATAATATTTTATTGTATTTATGACAAAACTTTTCATTCTATAATTAGGATTCATGGTGATAATAGAAAAACTTTTATTTATTTTTAAACAATTGGAAGTCTAAACAAAAAAAAAAAGGGTTAAAAAACGTATTCCCTTAAAAAAGGGGAAAACTTTCAAGTTTTTTTCCCGGTAAAAAATTTATTGAATCTTCCTTTTGGACGTTCCCCCTCCCCTCCTTTTTTTAACTAATTTTCTTTTAGATCAAATCTATTTAGTTAGAAAAGGATTATAGGGATTTTTTTTAATTTAATTTTTTTTTCTTTTTAAACTAATTTCCTTTTAGACCAAATCTATTTTAGTTAGAAAAGGATTTTTTGTGTAGGGAACTAGGGATTTTTTAAATTTAATTTTTATTACATTTACTATTATTTAAATAATAATTCTAAAAAAATGGTGAAAAGACGATTTTATCTAAAAAGATGAGTCTTTTAATAAAGGACAAAAAGTTCAAACAACATTATTAAGGACCTTTACACTTTTAATATAGTATAGATAGATAGATAGATAATTAAAAAATCCTCACAAGAAATAAGTACAAGTAAGGGGGTTAGGCCTTACCTTACCAATTCTAATGAGGCAAGATACCTCTACTAATTAACACAAATGAAGAAAAAAAGAGTTGGGGAGAATTAAGTATGTTATGATCATCACAGAGTTAATAATACACTCTATGATGATATTACAAATGAGGATACTTAAGTAGTGTAATAAAATTAAAAAATTCATTATGAAATTTGAGTAATCAAAATTTAAACTTCGTTTTATAAGAGTATAAACTAAAAAAGATAAATTATCCTTCTAAAGTAACTTATGATATTTTCCTCTTGTCTTCTTCTTCAAATCTGTTGAGCAATACTTGATAGTTCATTAACTCTTCTTGAATTTATTAAATCTCGTTAAAGTTGTTGACACTATGATATGATTCTGCTTTGTCAGTCGCATCAGCAGATGTCCTAGAACAAACTCCTCAGTCAACTTAATTTTTATTTGCTAATTAGTTATAATATGACCAATTCTTTCTTTCAACTATTACTCTCTTTTGATAAATTGATTTTATGAATGTTATTTCCAGCACGTTCCCAATTGAAGCTACTTAATTAGCACTCCAATTCTTAGGCTCCTCCAAGTTTCATGTGTAGACTTCTTCAGAATTATAAACGGATTACAGTGCATCAAAATCAATTGACTGTATGGTTTTATGCATAAATGTATAATGAGGTACTCTACTCCCTCGGTTGACTTTTAATTATCATTCACTGTTTTAAAAATAAATTTTCATTTTTATTGTATCATTTTTCTAATACTATATCAAGAAAAAATAATTACTCCCTCCATTCCATATGTGGCTCCCTTTGATTTGACATGACATTTAAGAAAAAAATACTTTTAAAACTTGTAGTTTAAAAGAATTCTTAGATATTTATGTGACTAATAATCATTTCATTAAGTGCAAAATGAAAATTTTAAAGTTACATTATTTTTAATTATAGTAAAGTGACATTTATTTTGGGATAAGCTAAAAAAGAAAGGGTACCACATAAAAAGAAACAGAAGAGTATATTTTTTTCCATGTTTTACACTTAACATTAATTACTTATTCTCCAAATTATTTTTGAAGACCTTATACTAAATATCAGTTAATAGGAATAGAGTGGTGAAATAACCATATCAATTATTATTTTCTTAATGAGTGTCAAAATTAAAAATGACAAATAAGTGAACGGAGAGAGTAACATTTTAGACTTAGCCATAAGCTTAAGTCTTTGGCCGTGGATTTTCAAATATCTTTTGCAAGTAGTTTTTGAGTGAAGTTTCACTTTATACTCTTTAAAAAAATAAAATATTTGATTTTTTAAAGAATATCATGTCTTATACCTAAATATTCATATGTTTGTATTAACATTATTTCATAATAAATATATTCCTGATAAAAATTAAACTCATAGATTATAAGCTCTAACTCGCTTTTTAATAATTTTCGTAGATTAATAGCGTAGGAGTTATTCAATTTTTATATTTAATTTATATTACTTGTAACAAGTTTTATGGAACAATGTCATTACATACTTAAGAGTCAAATAACAACAAACACATTATAGACAAAAATATAGTATATAATTGCACGATCTAAAAATGAGTGTGATAGCACTTGTCTAACCCACCAAGACAAGTAAGTCAAAACCTATTTAATTCAATATTAAAAATTAAGGAAGAGATAAAGTCTAAAGATAGGACAAGCACTAGAATATCAACTCCATAAAACCATCCCAAGATTGGTGTCACATTTACAAGCCTGTAATGTAGAATGAGATAGAAAAAAATTACAAGTCTGAGTCTCAGTCCTCAAATAGAACGTAAGATAAACAGAAAGGACTCCAAGAGTTTGCTGAAATAGACAAGCTGCTACCTCTCAAATATCTAGAAGTTCAGTTTGTATTATAGAAAGCTAACTCAGGTGGAATTGGACTCACAACCTACACACATCTGTAGAAGCAAGGGTAAGGACCAAAACAGCAGGCACTCAGCAAGAGAATCTAAATACAATTATACAGAACAAAATATTCCTTCCATACCAACCACATACCGTCGAACTACACACTACACTTAGAAAAGTCTCAGTACGACAAAAATATACATATACAACTATACATCAATCACCTCAACAATTCCCACAGGTTATAAATCAGATACACAATAATGTTTCAATATACAGCTCGGTCATGCAATAGATATCTTCAAATAGTTTCAGATACTCAATAGTTACAATCTAGACATAATCATCTCATAATTCAATTCTCAATAATTGAATCAAATCATAACCATAAGGTAAAATGATATGATATAAAATAGAATGATGTAATTGAAACACTTCAAAAAAGTGCTTTGAAATGCCTATAATCTTAATTTTATATATCTCAAAATTTGTGCCTGATATCAAAAATCCTATTTCATGTTCTCGATCAGGGGGAAAAATTGAGCGGGAAATGGGTATAAACTCGGATTTTAGAGGACCGATAGGAAAAAATAATTTTTGCTAATTTTTTGCGGGATAGTGTCTGTCCACACCCTGGCCACGACGCGCCAAGGGCGCAAACTAGTGTCGATTGATCCTCCGCATTTGGTCCGTGTCCAGTCAGTGTAACATTTTCCTTGATTTTTTCTATTCTGTCCAAGAGCATTTTGGGTAATAGCCCCATGCCCATTTAAATGTGAAATCTCTCATACTTAGCCATTTTTCAGCTCTATACCACTCAAAACCCTCTCTAAGACTTTACCAAATATCTCATTCAAATTCAAGAATTTCAAGCTTAATTTTGGGACTCAAAGATACAATCCAAGCTTCAAGTTTCCTTCAAGCTTACCTTAAGAAAACCCAAGTTTAAGGTATGTGGGTCTCATCCATTGGGTCCTTTCACCCATGGAGCCCAATCTTTATTTTTATGAAAATTGCATGATTTCAAGTTCTGTTACTTTTGGGTGTCTTTTATTATGAAATATGTTGGGGTTTTATCAAGTATGGTTGATTATGCATGACTACCTACTTTGAGTTTATACTATGAGTTGATCTTTTTCTATTGAGACTATGCATGTTTTGATCTATGAAATCTATGATTTATGTGAAGTTTTGATATAAATTACATGATAACCATGATGGGGTTTTATCATGATGTTGGTGAGCTGATTTACATGACTTTAAGATGCATTGATTTCACTATTTCATGATCTATACTCTTGCATTTTCATGATTTGAGCAAGTATCCATATATGCCCACTAAGTGTTTGATAAAATTACATGACAAGAATTCTCAAACTTTGATGATCTATTATATGTTTTTACAAGTCAAGTGACTTCATGATGATTAAGGGCCTTCAAGTATGTATTGAATTCATGAAAAGTATCTATGATGTTGCAAGTATCAAGTTTAGCGTTATTTTAAGATTTTTATCTCTCGTGAGTCATTCATGTTAAAATAAGGGTTCATGTATAATTATGATAAGATAATTAAAATAAGGGTTCATGTATAATTAAGATTTTTATCTCTCGTGCGTCATTCATGTTAAGATTTTTATCTCTCGTGAGTCATTCATGTTATCATATTATCATGTTTGTCTTGCCTTGGTACGTAGGCCACACCTTGTTGAGGGGGTGTCATGCCTCAGTCACCTTGTCGAGGGGGTGTCATGCCTCGCGGTCACCTTGTCAAGGGGGTGTCATGCCTCGATCACTTTGTCGAGGGGTGTCATACCTCAGTCACCTTATCGAGGGGGTGCCATGCCTCAGTTACCTTGTCGAGGGGGTGTCATTCCTCGGATTCCCAGTAGTAGTTCGTTTGGTCTATGTTGGTTAAGGTCCCTTCCCAGACAAGTATTACATATTATGCAAGTTGAATATTTTACAAGCATGTTATACTTCGAGCATTAATCATGTATGTCATATTATGATTATATTTATCCATTGCTTGTGATTATGCAATTTGACTATATTGACTTATGAGTTATTGCATTGCATCCCGCATACTTAGTACATTCAAACGTACTAATGCATACTCTATGCCTACATGATATTACCATGTAGGGATTAGAGATCCTTAATCATCCTCCATGTGGCTAGTTTGCTACTTCGGAGATAAGCATTGGTGAGTCCTCAAGTCCGAGGACATTATCTACATTACTCTTGCTATTTTGAGACTTCTTTATGTTACACACTTGTTATTATAAGGATGACCCCGGAAACTGTCTTGGCCCCCGCTCCATTTGAATATAGAGGTGTTGTTGGATGTTATGATGTATTTATGCTATGAGTTTGACTCCTTTATTTCTTATATGAGTATCAAGATATCCCTTAGTCCCGTTTTTCTTTTTATTATATTTTGAAATGCTTATTTTGCTTTCGCAACTAAGGATGTGTGATTGATATGCTAAGAGGCTTGTTTAGGGTCTCCTCGGATTCCCCATTCGTCGTGTCATGTCTAGTCCTTAGGCTTGAGTCATGAAAAACTTGGTATCAGAGCACTAGGTTGTTAATAGTCCTGGGAAATCTGGCACATCGCGTCGATTAGAGTCTTATTCATGGTTGTGAAGCGCACCACAACTATGAATAGGAGCTATGACGTGTTTTAGGAAATGTTTCCCTTCTTCATCGTCTATATCGTGCTTTAGATGTAAGATAAGGATTTTTTTCATAACGAATGCTCTTTGCTTTTCTAGATCATGCAGCTACAAAGAGGAAAATCAAGGAAGGGTCGTGAACCCATGGGGCAACCGGCTTATCCTGCTCCCCAAGCCCCTCAAGCAGAAAAGGCTACTTAAGTCGAGTTCCGAAATGCCATCACAATGTTAGACCATTCTATGACCAACCAATTGAATCAAGGGGCATAAGCCCCTCATTCTCATACTCCAGCCTCAAGAGTGAGGGACCTCACTAGGATGAACCATCTAGAGTTTTATGGGTCCAAGGCAGAGGAAGATCCCCCAAGAGTTTATAGATGAGGTGTATAAGGTGAAATCCATCATGGGTGTAAATTCGGAGGAGAAGGCAGATCTAGCGGCTGACCAACTAAAAGGTGTAGCCCAAATTTAGTTTGTGCAGGTGGAGAGGGAAAATCAAAGTCATTTTCCTCAACTGGTTCTTCCCTATTGAGTTGAGAGAGGCAAAAATGATGGAGTTCATGAATCTTAAGCCAGGTTCCATGAGTGTGAGGGAGCATGCCCTCAAGTTCAACAAGCTCTCCAAGTATGCTCCTCAATTGGTCGCCGAACCTAGATCAAGGATGAACAAGTTTGTGTAGGGGATGTTCGACTTGGTAAATGAAGAGTGTCGTACCACGATGCTTGTAAGTGATATGGACTTGTCCTGACACATGACATATGCCAAACAAATTGAGGGGGAGAAACTTAGGAAGAGGGAAGGTGAGGAGTCCAAGAGGGCTCGATTTGATGATAGATTCCAAGGTCAGTAGTCCTCCAATGCTCCAAACAAGAGGTTGGCTATTAATGGGGTGTCTAACCTAAGGTGTCAAGACGACAATGGTGGGAGGACTAACATCACGTGTCAAAGGTGTGGGAGAAACCATGGTGGTCCATGCTTAAGGAAAATCAATGCTTGTTATGATTGTGGTGAAGCGGGTCACAAGCTAGTTGATTGTCCTTATGCTCGAAAAAGGGGTAAAGGCAGTCGACCTCAAGACCAAGGTATTCATATTGATCAAGGCACTCAAAGTGGCCAACAGTGGGGTGCCCCACGACATAATCGGTCCTATGCTCTTCAAGGGAGGCAAGGTGAAACGACCCAAAAAAAAAGTGCCCGAAAATGTGTCTCGGAAGTGCTCGAAATCGTAATTTCCATATATCTCAAAATCCATGCGTGATTCCAAAAATTCGACTTCACATTCTTGTTCAGGGGGTCAAATTGAGTGGAAAAAAGGTCTAACCTCGATTTTAGGGTGAATAATTCACAATTTCAATTTTTGAAGTGAGCATTTTCCAGTGAAGTGTGTGCGTTGCTGGAGCGACATGCCAATATACATTTTCTGTCTAGATTTTTTTATCTTGGTCCAAGACTTTTAAGTCTTGGGACTAAGTGTTCATATGCATGAAAATACCTATACTTAGCTAAATTTTAACCCTCATATCATTCAAAACATTCCCCAATACTCACTCCAACACTTAGATAATATTTCATCTCTAAATTTCAAGTCAAAAAACTCATCAGGATTCTAAGGTTATCATTCAATCTTCAAATATCCATTTCCAATCTTTTTCAAGGATTCTTCTAAGTCAAGGTATGTAGGTTTCTTTCATGGGTTCCTTTTACCCATGATACACAAGCTTCCTTTTTCCTAAAATTGCATTATTTGAAAGTTGATTTACTCATAGGTCTTAATTATTATGAATTTCACTACACACTAAGTTGGGGTTTCATGAAATTATGGTTATTTTAGCATGCTTTCAGCTATGCATCTAAGATCTATTGTGAGATTTGGCAAAGGGTTTTGATGTATATTACTTGAGGGTGTTACCAAGTATCTATTGATGGTTTTACAATGAATTTTCTAGCATGATATCACTCTTGAATTGCATAATTTTACACTAGCACTATACACCCACCAAGTGTTTGATAAAATATCCGGTTTAGGATTCTTGAGTTATTGATGGTCTATTGCATGGCTTATGAGTCAAGTGGCTTATGCTTATGAAAGGAATGTATATATGTGTGTTTAAATATTGTAAGGCACCTATGATATTGCAAGTGAATTGTTAAGCTCTCGTGTTGTTATGTTCTTGGAAATTGTTGATGAGTTATTGAGTCCTTATGCTAAAGTTTATGCTCTTGTGAATTGTAAAGCCTACTAGAAGGGGCTATGAACTATGTTATAAGCTTTACCCTCTAGTACAAGGCCAATTTCTATATGTATGGATTATGAACTATGTTGTACACCTTACCCTCATATACGAATCAATGTTGCTCACTTACTCATGTCTACATGAAGGGGTTATGAACTATGTTGTACTCTTTACCCTCGTGTATGATTTAAGGTTATGCAACGTACTCATATGAAGGGGTTATGAACTATGTGGTACGCCTCACCCTCATATGTGATGAAATGTTATGTATTATCTTATGCTCACATGTGGGGGTTATGACCTATGCTACCTTCTACCCTCATGTGTTATTCCTTATCTCATATACTATCCATTACCTACTAGAAGAGGTTACGACTCGTGATATATCCTCACCCTCTAGTACAAGGTATTTGGATGATCTAAGTATGTCACCTCATTGTCTTAAACAAGCTATGTAAGTATGTTTATCTTTCAAACATGTTTTACTTCAAGCATTGTTCATGTATGCCATGTTGCTAATATATACTATCTCTTCCTATGACTATGCATTTTGATTATATTGCCTATCTCTTATTGCATTGCATCCTACATACTTAGTACATTCAAATGTACTAATGCATACTCTATACCTACATGATATCACCATGTAGGAACTGAAACCCTTCTTGATTCTCCTCCTCGTGACTAGAGAGATTTGTTCAAGTTAGCTTTTGGTGAGTCCTCATGTTTGGGGGTAATATCTATCTTTTCTCATGCTTATCTTTAGGTTATATCTTGTATATTTAGATTACCTATTATCATTACTATGAGGATGATCCCGGTTGCTTGTCTTGGCCCCTGCTCAGTTCTATTTTAGAGGTGTTGTTGGATAAGTCTGTAATGATGTTATAAGCTTGACTCTCCTGACTCTCTTGATGTTTTATGAAATGAAGGCTTCCCCTTTTATCCCTATGCCCTTATTTCTACTCTTTTATTGTTATTTTATTGCTTCCGCGACCAAGGATGTGTAATGATATATTAACAGGCTTGCTTGGTGTTTCTTCAAGGTCCCCATGCGCCGTGTCATATCTAGACCCCAGTTTAGGTCGTGACAAACTTGATATCGGAGCATTAGGTTATTAGATTCTCGGATTCCAACACACTGCATTGATTAGAGTCTTATTCATGGTTGTGTTATGCACCACAATTATAAGTAGGAGGCTATGAGACGTTTTACGAGATATTTCCCTTCTTCATATTCTAAGTCGTGCTAGAGAGTTGAAGTAAGTTTTTCTCCCTAACAATTGATCTTTTCCATGCTAGTTGTTCATGCCTAACACAAGAGGAAGAAGAGCCCTCTCTCCCGAGGGACAACTGGCTCATGGTGAGCTCCGAGATGCTCTCACCTTGCTAATTCAAGCTATGGCCCATCAAGTTAATCTAGGGGCCCAAGCCCCTCGTGCTCCTACACCCGGATCTAGTGTGAGAGACTTCATGAGGATAAACCTACCAGAGTTTTATTTATCAAAGGTGGATAAGGACCCACAAGAATTTATTGATGAGATTTATAAGGTATTGGCCATCATGGGTGTTAAATCGGAAGATAAGGAGGAGTTGGCGGCTTACCAACTCAAGGGGGAAGCACAAATATAGTTTACTCAACGGAATGAGGGGAAGGTAAAAAACAATGTGGTTCTATGGGAGGTGTTTAAGGCGGTTTTTCTCAATTCGTTCTTCCCTCTTGAGCTTAGGGAGGCCAAGATGGTGGAGTTTATGAATTCGAAACAAGGGTCTATGAATGTGAGGGAGTATGCCCTCAAGTTCAACCAGATGTTACCCTATCGCTGGCACTAAGCACACCCAAGCACCAAGTTGAGGGCATCTTTATAAATGGTGGGCTAGTAGTACCCACATTAGAGAATCTTATTCTCAGTTCTGGCCCCACCATGATGACCCCTCTCTGCGGATGAGTGATAGGCCTCCATTATGCTCAACATCTCCGCCTCTGGAATGCACCACCTGATTACCCCGTCTGTATATGTTTTGAACAAGTATGGGTCATCCCAAAAGTATCTATGCATATCAAACAAAAAAAATTTTCTCTGGTGAGGGTTAAGGCACTCTGGCACAATATCACTCACCAGAATGTTAGCAAAATCATCAAACCAAGGAATGAGGTCAACAGAAGCTGCCAATACCTATTCATCGGGAAAGGAATCATCAATGTTCAATGAATCCTTCATTCTTGACTCATCCTCCAATCTGGACAAGTGGTCTGCTACTTGGTTCTCAGATCCTTTTTTGTCTAGGACCTTGAAGTGAAACTCTTGCAGCAGGAGAACCTATCTGATCAACCGTGGCTTAGCATATTTGTTATCCATAAGGTATCTCAAGGCCACATTGTCGGTGTTCACTATTGATTTGGTGCCCAATAAGTACACCCAAAACTTGTCGAATGCATATACCACAGCCAGCAATTCCTGCTCGGTCACTGTATAGTTCTTTTGAGCATTATTGAGGGTCTTGCTAGCATAGTATATCGGGTGGAAGATCTTGTTGCATTTCTGTCCGAGCACAACACCCACAACAATTCCTCTTGCATCACACATTACCTCAAATGGTGCAGTCCAGTCAGGTGTAACTACCACAGGCGCGGAAATCAGCTTTTGCTTTAGAGTCTCAAAGGCATACTTGCAGCTATCATCAAAGTAGAACTTTGCATCCTTCTCCAATATCTTGCACAAGGGGTGCGCAATCTTAGAGAAATCTTTGATAAATAGGTGATAGCAACCAGCATGCCCAAGGAAACTCCGGACCCCTTTTACCGATATGGGGGGGCGGCAGTTTCTTAATTACCTCGATCTTTGCTTTATCCACTTCTATTCCCTTCGCAGAAATCTTATGGCCAACCACTATCCCCTTTTTGATCATGAAGTGGCACTTCTCCCAATTTAGCACCAAGTTAGCCTCCTTACAATGCTGGAGTGCCCTGCTAAGATTCAACGGACATGTATTGAAGGAATCACCACTACAGAGAAGTCATCCGTAAATACCTTGAGAGTGTCTTCAACTATGTCTGAAAAGATTAACATCATACAGTTTTAGAAGGTGTCTGGGGAATTGCACAGCCCGAAGGGCATCCTTCTAAAAGTAAACGTTCAATAAGGGCAAGTGAAGGTAGTCTTCTTCTGATCCTCCGAGGATATGGATATCTGATTGTAGCCCGAGTACCTATCAAAGAAGCAGTACCACCCTCTACCTGCTAACCTGTCTAACATCTGGTCCATGAAGGGCATGGGGAAATGGTCTTTCAAGGTCCATTTATTCAGCTTCCGATAGTCCATGCACACTCGCCATCCAGTCACGGGTCTCGACGGCACCAACTCATTTTTGTCGTTGGCAACCATGGTCATGCCCCCTTTCTTCGGGACACACTACACTGGACTGACCAATTTGCTATCAGAAATGGGATATATCACCCCAGTATCCAGCCACTTAATGATCTCCTTTTTCACCACCTCCTGTATAGGTGGCGCTGATTCTCAATGCTGGACACATAGCTGTCCTCCAATTTTATATTTTGTGTGCATATCCCTGGGGGAATCCCTATGATATCTGCAATGGTCCAACCAGTAGCTCGCTTAAACTTTTGAAGGACCCACATCAATACCTCCACCTGATTTTCATGAAGATCTACAGCTGCAATCACAGGAAGAGTGTTGTCAGTTCCTAAAAATACATACCTGAGGTGTTGGGGTAGCTTCTTGAGCTCCACAGCTAGAGGCTCCTCGATGGATAATCTAATAGGCGGTGTAAACCTGTTCTGTAGATCTAAGTCCAACATTCTGGGGACAAATGGCCTAGTTCCCCTACCTTGCAGCGCATTCACAGCGTCGGTGTAACCGCTAATACCATCATCTGGGAAGTTCATCAGCACCGCTGCTAGTATGTCTACACTCATCATTTCCTCAAGTGGGATCTCAGATAGAAAATCATCTTCAACGTCTATGACGGACATCACCGCCACCTCTTTAGGTCGCTTCATTGCAGCACAGACATTGAACTTTACCCCTTCCATATTGAGTCTGAAAGTCAGCCCCCTCGCTCCACGTCTACCAATACCCTACCAGTGGCCAAAATTGGTCTCCCAAGGATGATGGGAACCTTAAAATCCACCTAACAGTCCAGAATAACAAAGTCTGCCAGAAATATGAACTAGCCCACATGAACCAGGACATGCATAGAATGCCCACGGGTTGCTTTTCCGATCTATCCGCCATGAGTAGCCGCATTGTAGTGGGTGTGGGGGCTCCTAAGCCCAGCTGCTTCTAGATCGCTAGTGGTATCAAGTTGATGCTGGCACCCAAATAACAGAGAGCTCTGGAAAAATCAAATGCTCCAATGGTACATGAGATGGTGAAAGCTCCCGGATCTTCCTTCTTTTCTACTAGAGATCTTGTGGCGATGGCACTACAGTGGTGAAGATCGTTCGCCAGCTCGATCGTGGTTGTCCTTTTCTTAGTCACTAAGTCTTTCATGAACTTAGCATAGCCCGGCATCTGCTCAAGTAGTTCTACTAGAGGAATATTCACTGAAATCTCCTTTAGCATAGATAAGAATTTCTGAAACTTTCTGTCTTTAACCTTTTCCTGAAACCTCTGTGGAAATGGTGGTGGTGGCTTAGGAACGGCTGGCAGCGGTTGTGTCACTATTGGTGTAACCTCAGGCTCTTTAGTGACTTGTGGCACTGCTGGTGTTACTTCTGCTCCCTTACCCAAGTCATCAACATGCTCCTCCACGAGGTTAGGCATCTTTCTTTTAGCTTCCTCCAAACTTGCATTAATAGCCACAACAGGGTCAGAGAGTACCTTGTCGCTCCTCGTGGTTACTTCCATGCAATGATCGTCATTTTTCGGGTTCTGAATAGTGTCGGTCGGCGATGACCCAGCTTTTCTTTGGTTTAAGGCTGCTGATAATTGACCTATCTGCTGCTCTAATTGCTTGATTGAGGTGGAATGCGAGTCGACCAACTGCCAAATATTTGACATATCCCCTTTTATATCTCGCATCCCTACCTCCGTGGACTCAACCTTACTAAGTACCTTTGCCATTATTTCTTCTAACTTTGAGTTTCCGCCACTATTATTCTGATGCTAATGGTTCCTATAACCATCTCTATTCTGCCAGTTTCCTTGATAGTTTTGATCACAACCACAGTTCCGACCTTGACTACCAGCGTTGTATGGTCGGTAACCCCTCTGGCTGCCTAAGAAGTTTGCCTCTTCGTCAAAGCTGTAGCCTTGTTCATCGTGCCTAGGCATCATGTCTATAGCTTTTACCTTTTCTGCTCCTTCTAAGATATGTTTTTCTAGCAAGTCCAGTTGGGTCTTCGTGTGTGCCATGTCTTGATCCTATTCCTCCTCCTTTCGTCATTGCTCCTCCATCATTTAAAAAATGAACCCCGAACAGTCTCCATCTCTAGTGTGTCATGCTCTGTTGTTCTTGGCTACCTGGTCTAAGATCACCACGATGTCCGGGAAAGTCCTATACATGTATGACCCCCCACAAGCAGCATCAACAATCGACTTCGTCACAAAATTTCAGGACCTGTAGAAGACTTTCTTCAAATGCTCATCTGTGAGGAGATGATCGGGACACTGCTTAAGCTTCTGCCTGAATCTCTCCCAAGTCTCATGTAGTGATTCAGTCGGTAGTTGCTGTTGACACCCAATTTTTACCCTCCACGATGTCAAATTTAATCACTGAGTTTTATTTTTTGCTTTAACATTTTTAAACAATTATTTTCAAAAAAAATTAAATTAAACGGGCGTGTGAGGGCCACGCGCCCCTAATATACCTCTTTCCCCGTCTCTTCTTCCTCATTTCCCCTAAAATGAAAATCTTGAAAACCTAAGCCATGTCGTCGTCGTCACCACGCTACTTTCCCCTTTCCCTTCGTCCTCCTCGTCGTGACACAACCCTCACCGGCGTCGTCTCCCTTTCCCTTTCTTCTTCTTCTCCTCGTCGAAAAACCAGCGCCACAAACCTTGATAACCCGGACCTCGAGTCTTTTGTCAAAGTTGACTCACTCCAACGTTCTTGTCCCCCGCATGCGCCGCACCCCCAACGTTCTTGTCCTCCTTGTCTACTCACGCGTGCCTAAAATAATCCCAAACCCATACTCCCCTGTCGGATAGAGCCATTGCTCTAGTTTTTACCTATATAATCTTCTTCTTCAGTTTGAAGGGGACAAATAAGAGAAACCGGAGGCGGCGATCGAAATCTAAGAACCCTGTCAAAGTTAGCAGCCATCGAAATCTCAAGGAAAACCAGAGCAAGCTTCAATCCTCAGTCATTTTGTGTGAATTTTGTCACGTCTTAAACAAAATCTTGTTCATAGATTTAGAAATCAGAACGTTTTCAAAGTCAAGTCTGTCTGAAATTCGATTCGTAGTGGGGTAAGCATTTTCCCGTGAGCTCGTCGTCCCAGAATCGCTGCTCCGACAAAGGTAATACCCCGATATCACTATTTTTTCAAGTGTCATACACTGCGTTTGAATAACGCGAAAATCCTGAAGCTTCATCGAAGTTGTCATATTCGTATTGTGTTTGTTTTGATCGGAGATACTCTGTTATACTAGTTTGTTGTTGATTGTGTTTAAATGGTTTTCAACTTTGTCAAGCTTTATATTGGTACTGGCTAAAGGTATTGTTGTTATTGCTTTGATTCACAGACAAGTTGCTAAGATCCCAAAACTAGTGTTGAAATGATTTTGCTTCCCAAACATATTCTATAATATTCAAATTTCAGCTTGTTAATTCGTTTTAGTGATGGTTTTGGTTCTTAAGGGTGCCGTTAGCTTGTCTTGGCAAATACAGCTTACATAGCCTCCTGTTGTTATTTTGTTAACTGTTAACCTGCTAAAAGTCGACTGGTGTGGAAATGATTTGATCTTTCAAGTATTCGCTGTAATGTCCAAATTTCAGCTTGTTATAGTTTGTTTGACGATGGTTTTGGTTCTTTGTGATGCTGTTGGTTTACTCTCTCTGAATATAGCCAGCCTAGATGTCTTTGAGTATGTTTCCCTTTGTTTCTGTTGGATCTTGCCTAAAAATGCGAAATCCTTTGATCATAAATGGTAATGCATGTCTCTGTTACGTTTGAAATGGTTGAAAATGTCGAAAGTATGTCCCAATTCTCTGTTTTCTTGAATTTTTCTGTGAAGAACTACCTGCTTGAAGGCCGAATTCATAACTTAGTTGACTGGCTCTTGTATCAATTACAGAATGTCATTTAGTGGTTGATAAAGATGCTTTGTTATATACATATGTGGGTTCCAGTTTCTCTTGTTGTAGCTCCTTGTTTCTAGCATCCCTAGAACAATATAAATTGGTTTAACTCATGTAGTAGCTGCTGATTTATTCCTTTTCTATTAGGAGTTCTCTCACTTAACAAGTAAAATTGTAATCTGTTATGCTCCAGTATGAACCTCCTGTTCCCATCCTCCCTGTTTCAGTTTTGTTTTTCCTCCTATCAAGCATATCAGTGATCTTAGTTGTTGTTTATTAATAAATGTGTTAATTTTTATCATTCAACATGCTCTCTTTGAAGTGATCTGCTAGTTAAGGGAATGATTTCAAACTTAGACTGTCGAGTGTGTGCCTGTGTCGCATTAAGCAATGGTTTAAAGTGAAAAACACATGATTTTGTTTCTTTGTTTAAGCCTTCTCATTTCAAGTTCTGTTTATTGTCGGGCCAAAACATTACAGTGTGGCTTTGAATAGTGATGGCCCAACTGTTGCATGATCTTTAGTAATTCATTTTGATTTTAAGACTGTTAGGGTCTTATGTGATGTCCTTCTATTGCTTTGAGTCGAATGTCTTGCTTGTTATTTTAATTTATGAGAGTCAGAATAATTGTATTGTTAGATTATTTTGAGTCTCTTACTAATCCTTCCTTTTCCTTTCTTTGTATGAATGATGCTCCGAGCCTATTTTGGACTCCCCATTCTGCATTCCTTAGGCCATGGAGATCCGAACTTCCTCTTCTTCCCGGAAAGCAAAAGTTGCAATAGAAATTTAAATGGAATAAAGGCCCAGAATCGTCAACTCTCTTCTCCTATATTATTTTATTTATATATATTTGTATTTGTCTGGATGCTAACATTTTATTCATTATTAGTTTCAATCTAATTAAATTCCCCAACAATGTCAAAACCA